>NDXB01008372.1:80221-177740 GCA_002631895.1 Agapornis roseicollis | reverse complement strand
TTTTCCCCCTTTTTTTTTTTCCCTTTTTTTTTTTTTTTTTTTTTTTTTTTTTTTTTTTTTTTTTTTTTTTTTAATCTCAGGCTTTATTAAAGCTTCTAGCATTTCATCTCAAATACATCCAGAACACCTTTAGCAGTCCTAGCATGAAGCTAAAGCCCAGGGACACTGAATTGTCTGTCTAAAGGATTTTGGCTGGTGTGACCCCTGCATGTCTGATGACTAGGCTGCGGAGGGAGCCGCGGTTTTATGACATTAAATATTAACAGCTGGATATTAATAATGAAGGCTGACAGCTCCTTTCCCGGCTCCTGAGGTTGTTTCTCCCCCAGCTGCAAGTCCAGCAGGATTTGTGGTTTTTTTTCACTACCTGAGCACTGTGGTCAGGGCCCCCTGATCTCACAGGGTCAAGGAAGGTAAGGAGAATAACACAGAGGTGTCAGTGCTGTGAATGGGAGTCACTGCTGTCTGCCAGGGTCCTGCACTGTACGGGCTCTGCTGCCTCTAGTTAGCCTTGTCACAGCTTGCTGATTGGAAAGCAATTTACCATTAAAGGCAGAGAAAATGTAGGAAGCTAATAATAAAACGGGAGGAAAAAGTGGCATTGGGAAATCTAGCAGATCTTCCTGCATTGCTTTGAGCCAGAGGAGATAAAGCTATACCAACACGTTTGTGTTTTATTGCTGTTTGGCCTGTGCAAATAATGCAGTAAAGATTATCATACCCTGCCCTCCAAAATCACGTTTTTCTCTCTTCCTTGCTTCTTTTCCTTTCTTGTCATCAGCTGCAGCTTCCCTCCAGCCTAGGACAGCTGAAACGCTGCTTCAGTCTGTAGCTATATCAGTCTTGTTCCTAAGATAATTTACAGGAGACGCTAATGCACAACGCAGACTCTTCCCTCCCACCAGCAGCATCACACAGCTGAATAAGTCATGTCTATAGCTCAGATCAGGTGGCTGGAGGGCAGAGGAACACAAGTCCTCTCTTGAACTCATGACCCTCAAGCCCTGCCTTGCAATGTGCTAAATGCTGCTGAAAAGTCATCTCAGAGGAACTTGAGCAGACCTTTATTTGAATAAAGAAATACAGCACAGAGCACACAATAGTCACTAATAAATCACAGGTTGGTTTTATTTTACTAGTGCAACTCTGCCTTATTTTTTTCCATATTGGACTTTTCTCCAAATTACACTTTCCCTGTTGTGCACTTTTGTTCTTTTTACTATGTGACAAATGGAGGTGCTGTTTATTATTTATTCTTTGGCTTTAATGTTGTGCAAGCCAGATCTATTCAGTTTTTGACAAGTAAGTCTGCTTTTTGCAGGAATTACCTAGTTGGATCAGTACTCTCTCTTCTGATTTTTCTCCAAACCTGTCAACTCCACAGTGAAACTCCATTTATCCAGACTGCTTTTAAACTCTCTCTTGGTCAAATCTAGACCATATTCTCTATTCTGACCCCTGTATCAAATAACAGCCTAGTATCCCTTTATGTAAATAGTTTCTAATGTTCCCCGTGCCCTTAGTTAAATAGAGTGAGCCGATGCTTTGGATTGACAGCACATAACTTGGAATAAAACTCGGTTTTATTCTGAGCAAAAGTAACTTAGAGCAGATGGCTAAAAAGACATGCAGGGAGAGCACAACAGAAGGTTTGGGCTGCGTGAGATAGATCTGGGCCATGACACGAGATGGGCACGAAGAGAGACCTCAGAAAAAGGTAAGGATGCTTTCCGTTCTTAGACTCTACTTTTTAACCCTCTTCCATGTGCTAAAAGCCTTCAGTTCAGTATTTTCTCACATTTGAACACCATTATTTTTGCTACGCTATTTGACACAACATTATATGTGGCTTTTGGGTCAGAGCCAGCAAGGAACAAGCATTTTGGAAGTTTACCTATTGTCTGTGTGTGAGTTGCTGTACTCGTAGTACTGCCGAGTCCAACTGCTGTAAAACCAGCTGCTCCCTTGGTCATGAGATAAAAAATCTCAGGGAGGAAGAGGGTGTCTGTGTTTTGGAACTTTGAGGTTCACAGAGTCAGGAAGCTGTATGAGGGAGACAAAGAGAAGGCACAAAGAGGTATATTTGGAAAAGAGACCAAGGTGAGATTCTCATGTAACCCAAATCTCGGAACACAGGGTTTAAAAAGTATTTTGTGTTACAAAGTCTTCAGTAAAATGGTGACACTTGACAACAGGTTGGTTAAAATTGGCCCTGGTCTGCTCTTGCCTGCACTTGCAGATCAGATGTGCCAGTTGTAGTGATTTTATGATGGTCACATGGTGTAGTAAGGCTAATACATGCTGTAGTAAGGCTAATCCTATGGATGTTTTTCTTCTGCCTTTTCTATCCATGGACCTGTACCCTGCTCAGCAGAGGTACAGGGTGTAACGAAATAAGCCCTGTCCTCACCAGCTCTCACTGCAGCTTCAGCAGTAGTAGGAACAGTGGCAGCGGGAAAAGGACAAAGATCATCTGCGGTGCAGGGCGATGTCTGTCAGACGAGGGAGGGCTCCTGATGCAGAAAGGAGCCCAGGGAGTGGCAGGGGGAGGCTGACCCATGACCCTCTTATCCAGACCTTCTACAGACCTAATGTTGGGATGTGAAAGCATGCCCAGGTGCTCAGTGAACAGAGCAGGCAGTGGGCAATGACAGTGGAGCACTGGAGCCCTTTCCTTTTCTTCTGTCAGTGTTAATGGACCAGGTGGTATGTGAGTGTCAGGTAGGAAGGGTCTAATGCAGCAGGGTGAAATGTATTCTGGGGAGAAGGCCATGGCTGTGGCTGGGAAGGGACAAGTGCACTGGGGAGGAGCTGCCTTTGCAACTCCAACTGCAGATTCCGCCTCTCTTCTAAGCTGGAGGGACTCTCTCCCCACCCACCTCTTTCCTTAAACAGCAAGAGGCTGCATTCCTCGCTGGCAGAAGCAGTCTAGAGCCTGTTCCCTGGAGGTGGAAGTGGCAGAAGCAGCAGGATGGGGAGCGTGGGTGAGGATGATACCCAGCCCTGGTGAGACTTCTGTTGGAGAGCTTGGCCGCAGTATTGGAAACCCCAGGAGGGAGGGGATGGCAGGGTCCTGGGAGGTGCCATGGCAGTCCTGTGGAGAAGACACGAGGATGGGGACAAGCAGCCTGGTACTTCCCAACTCAGGACAGTTATGGGAGATCCCCTGAGGCTGTGCTGCTCTTCGTCAAGAAAACTGTCAGGGAGCACGGGTGCTGGAGCAAAAGCAGTTTTAAAATTAGGTCATGACAGAATGCTTCTGTAGGGGAAATGCCCTGGGTTACAACAGTGGGAAGCCAGGGAAGCCCAGGGGTGACAGAAGTTTCCTGCTACCCTATATCTCTGAAAGCTGCCCCTGCTCTGGTTTGGGATGAGCCATGGCAGTCCTCAGGGAGTGGGTTATCAGCTGTTCCCTGTGATGGGAAGCAGGACCGGTGGGCAGGAAAGGGTTGGTCTCCATCCTTACAGTCCTGAGGTGTTTCACTTTCCTGTGCACAGTGGGTGTAAATGCCTCGATACCCAGGGGCTGAAGGAGTTCGTGTTATAAAGGTGAGGGGATATAGGGTTCATGCACTGGGAGATGGCTGTTCTGGATTTCTGCAAGGCAAGCTGTTCCACTGGCTGGAGGTTAGGGATGAGAGGCAAGGGGGAGCTAGACGTGCTTAATTGCCTGTAACTAATCAGGCATGTACACTCATCCTTCCCCTCCCTGTTCTTCTGAAGAAGTACCCTCAGACTCTCTCCTGATTCCTGTAGAGCCAGCAATGAGGCAGCTTATACAGACATGAACACAGACCCTGTGAAGTGCAAAGCATCACCTGCCTCATGCTCAGTCCTTGTCAGCGCTAGGACTGGCACCCTCAGGATGGTCATCGTCTCTGCACCCTCACAGCATAAGAACTATTAAAAAATGAATAGCAGCTGTAACAAACCCCAGGGATTGTTAGAAAAAGGACTTAGATCTATCTGTTACAAAATCACATAGTATTGCTGGGGTGTAGTTCTTTGCTGGGATCCTGAGTTGGGAAAAGGATGTAGGAGCAGGAGCTTAAAATGGCGTGCAGTGAGTTCCTTCACACTTAATACTGGTTTTCAGCATCTTGGTACCTGGATTTTCAGTGGAAGTAATTAGCTCTGCCAGACTAAGAATTTTTGATCAAGCTGGACAGAGCTAGTTTTGGATCAAGTCAGAGCTCTCCTTCACAGGGCAAATGCTGAAGGCACAATTCCCAGTCCTCGTAGTCACAGTGAGCAAAAGGCGATGAAGAAAAGTTCTGGGGGAAGCTCGTGGCACCCATTCTCATACTCAGCTGCTCCTTTTGAAAAACTTCGGTTTCCCAGTGGTAAGAGCATGCCCCTAGACACATCCCTTCCTCAGGAGCCCACCACAACGGATGCTCCTCAGAAGCCTGTAGCGGGAGAGGGAAACTGCCTGGAATGAAGCAGCGGGCAAATTTCCATGCATCCTCTCTAGCCTGTGAGCTGGCTGCTCTTCCAAGTCACTGTGCTGGGAAGGTTGAACCCCTGGGCTTAAAGCAGTGATCACGATCCCCCAATTCAGGGTTAGACTCTGGCTTAGAGTGAGACACGAAAAGCAAACATGCAGCGCTGCCCTAGGGAGCCCAGTTTGTTGGCAGCATTAGCAGTTAGGTGGCTATATTAGCATTTTAATCAAATAACTAGATATCCTAGAATTATATGTTTGAATCTCTGTAGGCTAAACATAGCTTCAGAGGCAAATAATTTCCATGTAATTTTAGGGTGGAGAATGTCCTCTGGGTAACAGCTGCCTGCTCTGCATGGGCATTAAAAATCCTGTGGCACTTCATTGAAAGCAGAGGTTTGTCTCAGAGGCCATGCTTAAAACATCCCTCAGTGTGCTGGCTGTCTGCCCGGCTGCAGTCCCGACACAGCAGTTCAGGGGGACACACTGCCGCTCCTGTTCCCTGTATTAATAGTGGGGTGTCATGGGAGCCTTGATAGAAACATGGACTGCTTGCACAAGGTCACAGCAAGGATGACTTTGCTGGCATCGGTCTGAGTGTTTTAGATCATGAGGTACAGTTGGTGCCCAAGCCCTGGGAAGAGTAAGACCTTTGAGGGCAGGGAAACTTTGCCCAGTCACAGGCTGGCCCAAATCCTGCCTCATCAGCAATATCTGACAGCTGGCTGTATTGACTGGGGGCAGTCCACTGATTCCTGCAGTGGACTTACAGGCCCAGGTTCAATATGGAACATCCTCAGAATGACATCCAGGCTGAGCTAGAACTGACCTGACATGTTTTTTTTCTCCTAGTTTTTCATCACGTCAGCGATGTAAAAAGTTCTAATGATAAACCATCTGGAATAGGTTTCTTTTCAAAAGGAAAGAATGAAATAGATGTGAGTTGGCAGGAGCTTTCAGAGAGATTTCCTCCACCCCCCTCGGTTTATATATTATGCGGACAATTCTACAGGAAAATGGGATACACAAAGTTGAGCATTTCATGACAAGTTGTCGCATTCTGTGCATAAATTTCTGTAAAGTGTTAGGCACCAGTGCCGGGAGGAGATATTAGGTCACTCATTGCTAATCCTGGAAAGTTTAGGGGACTTCACATGTCCTTTGCAAGTGTCCCTTTGATGGAATAAACATCACCTGTCCAGAATTATTCCTTCATGGTGCATATAATCCATCCATTTATTTGATAAAGGTACCCATAAAAAAACCAGAAATGACCCAACAACACTCCCAGTACTGATATTAATTCAATCCTGCTGTTCATCTTTTTATCTTCCAGCTTTCTGTTGCATGAAATAATGAAGAACTCAAAGTAATACGCAGTCCTGTTTAAAAGCACATTACAAATACTAACCTAGATTCCTCTTCTTCCTGTTTTCAGGAGGTTAAATATCATTTTTCAGAGTATCTAAGTACTCAGGGTGCATTTGAAGGTCCTTGAGTGACAAATGTTAAGAACCTCTGAACACAAGCCCTATTAAACACCCCCCAGTGCATGTGAGGGACATATCAGAACCAGATTCTGATGGTCCCAACCCCAGCCATGGTCTAATCACCCCTCTTTCAGACACTGTTTGCAGGTGATGGCAGAAGAGCATCACATTTCTGATGACTCAGTATTTTCAGGAGAGGTTTGCTTTAGGGCACAGCTCTTGTGCATTTCTGAGCTTCCATATTACTCCAGCATTCCTCCTAAATAGTGCACGGCATTGTCATCTTCGCTCTCTAGGAGGAGGGTAATACTGCATCAAGCACTGCTATAGGGGGTGGTTTGTGGGGAAAAATGGATGTTTTTCTCTTAGCAGTGCTGGGACACACTTTCAGCCTCTACTTTCTCACACACCCTTTCCCTGCTATTTCATGTAAACCTCACATGAAAGCAACAGTCTTTATAAAGGTGTGTTCAGAGTGTTACTGCTTGAGCCCAGAGGGAGAGCACATCTTTCACACAGATTTCACCAAGGAAATCTGGACAGGGCTTGTGCACAGACACTGGCTGGATGCAGATGTGAATTGCAAAGGTGCCCAAACCTGCAGTTTGCCCAGTGGTACCCTCAGAAGGCAGTAAGTACTAATAAAAGTTGGAGCACTGCTTTGTAGAGCCCAGGGCATATTTCCCTTCGACTCTATACAACCACTGTCAGGTAGAATCCCCCAGATAAACCCCACTGTTCTCAGCCTGCCCTCTCACAGCCTGCCCAGCCCATGGAAAATTCCCTGCTGTAGAAGACTGCCAGCAGCAAGTACAGCATCATGTACACAGGCTCTTCACAGACAATGCAAACAAGGCAGAACCGCTCTAATCACCCCAGAACTGAAAGCTAGAACCCCTCTGTCAGCTAGTTCGTTCCTGCTGTACAGGTCAAGATAATCATAATATTAATCATAATACTAAACCTAGCCCCTCTCCCTGCCATGACATATTGTCTAGGTGAGGAGAAAGGGGAAACTGTTTGCATTTGCTTCTGATTAATTAGAAATTGATGTGTGGGGAGGGCTCATCCAGAAAATAACAGGAGTTATTATGTTTCATAACTGCATACAACCAAGGATGTGCTGCCCAGGATTCAGAGTCAACAAGAGCCTCTGGTATCAGGGTCAAGTCAGTACATCCTCTCTAACCAAAGGGAATGAGTTCAGCACACTACCTGTATAGGAGAGAGCTGGGTGGCCCTTCAGACTTCCTTTCCTGGGGAAGGCTGGTCCCTACTGGCATGCACAGCAGTCCTTTCCAAACCCGAATTCTCAGTGCTATGTTTTCTCTTTGCCTTATCACGAATGCATGTGGTTAAAGCTTTCTTCCTCCCTTTTAAAGATCACATTTAATTTCTCTTTTTTGCTCTGATGATTTAGATGAAATATTTAAGCTCACCCCTGTAAATGCCCTTGGGGCATCTGCCAGAAGGGTGTGAGACCTGGGTGAGGGATGGTGGAGGGGCAGGCACTGTTAACTAGTGGAGTCTGGCAAGCGCCTTACACTTCAGCTCATGCTCTTGTGCATGGCTCTGAGGTCTGGCTTTGCAGGAACTGATTCATGCTGGTGTTTGGAAATAACCGGACTCTGGCAGCAACTCCCGCTCTGATAGAAGAGAGCCAGAAACCAGCTTAATAGGTTGCTGCAGCCAGCGAAGTCCTCCGGTGAGGAGCGGCGAAGTGAAGAATAACAAAGGCCACTCCAACTGCTGCCACAGCAGACAATTGAGAGCAAAGAATAATTTTATTGCATATAGAAGGGGGGAATGAGGGAAAGAAAAGAGTATGAGATTAACCATTCTGTGATTCTATGGCATTTTTTACAGCTAATGCTCTAATGGTTTCTTTCCTTTCTCCCCTTCCCATTAAAGGAGATGAAAATATACAGAAAGAATCCCACAGATTTTCATTCTTCTGGTAAGAAACAACAGCGCAGCCAAAGCTTCTTCCTCACATTAAGTTTTCAGAAGGGAAGCCAGTTCCCCTTGCTGTGGCTCCTCATTGCAGCATTTTTCTGGCTCCAGCAACCTAATAGGTTGATTGCTGAGCCTCTTCTGTTTCAATTACTTTTGATTGATTCTCAGGTCTGTGTCAGCCGCTCGGCGCAGCCACCATCCCAGGAACAAATCTGCAGCAGCTGAAGATGAAAATAGCTTCCATGAACACTTAGATGGGAGTTCAAGCATCTTTTCTAAACATGATGTTGCTGCAGCTTTCCCTCCAAAATGTGTCCCTGGCCAGGGCTGCTTGTGATGAGGTTCCTGCTCCTGATGGCTTGCTGAAATGCACTTAGCCTCAGCAGCAACTAGGAAGGAGGGTGAAAGGAGCTTTAATATCTTTAGGCTGCACAATTGTGGTTGCCGTAGGGCACTGCTATTACCCCTGTTCATAAGAGTGACTGTGGCCTGGTAGAAGTCCCTCTAGGTTTAGGGAATGGAGGAGGACAGGAAGAGGTGGGACACAGAGGCCATGAGAGGTGGGACACAGAGGCTATGAGAGGTGGGACACAGAGGCTATGAGTCTTGGGGGCTTGCTTTCTTGTTTGGGTTTTTACTGAAGGAGCAATGGGAAAGGGAAGGAAGAGAAAGGGAGCTGGGAAAAGGAGTGGAGGTGACAATGACTGGATCCTCACAGAAGCACCCAGCCTCTGCAGTTGCTTTGTACTCATGTGACTATTTTCTTAGCAGTAGCAGCCTCAAGCCTTCAGACTGGCAAAGGAGTAGTGAGGACAGATCTTTAGTGCTGCCCTGGCTGAGAGCTAGTCTGGCTTCCTGCGTCAAGTCAGAGCAGACTGAGAGAGAAAGCAGTCTGGAGAATCGGGGCTATTTGTGTCAACAGCAGGATTCTATTTCTGTATTTTTAATTTCCTACTGTTGCTGTGCAATTCAGCTCAGCATGGGATGGCAGCATCATTCAGGCTGGCCAGGACCCTGGGAGGCTCAGAGCAGGGTCAGCCCCAGGCCAGATGAGGCTGCTCAGGGCTCAAAGCCCTCATGCCTTCCAGTATCTGAAAGGGACCTATAGGGATGCTGGGGAGGGACTCTTCATTAGGGACTGCAGTGACAGGACAAGGGGTAACAGGTTCACACTTAAACAGGNTGCTGGGGAGGGACTCTTCATTAGGGACTGCAGTGACAGGACAAGGGGTAACGGGTTCACACTTAAACAGGAGAGGTTTAGGTTGGATATAAGGAAGAAATTCTTTCCTGTTAGGGTGGTGAGGCACTGGAATGGGTTGCCCAGGGAGGTTGTGAGTGCTGCATCCCTGGCAGTGTTCAAGGACAGGTTGCATGAAGCCTTGGGTGGCACAGTTTAGTGTGAGGTGTCCCTGCTTATGGCAGGGGGGTTGGAACTAGATGATCTTAAGGTCCTTTCCAACCCTAACTATCCTATGATTCTATGGTGGAGCCTGTGCAGCTTTGGGAGCTGCTTGCTCTATTGACAGGCTGTCCTCACAGGGATGTTTCTTCCCCTTGTATCTAGTCTGAGTCTCTCTTGTTCCAGTTTATGCCTGTTGTCTCCTCTCCTGCCACGCACAGTGGTGCACTTCTCAGTTCCCTGTTCCTGATGACCTTCCTATGGGTACGGCCAGCCCTCGCATTTGCCTTTCTTCAATTGTCAGGGAAACACCTGGGCCTCAACAGTCTTTTGAAGATGCTAGAGCATGGCCTTGCAAGGTCATGGACCAGGTCTCTTGGCACTCTGGGATGCAACTGTTGGGTCTGATGGACTTGAAGAGAGCAAGATCTCTCAGGCAATACTTGAGTCAATGCCTGTATGCTTGCTGGTAGCTTTCCCCTGAGCCCAGGGTCCTGGGAGACCTTGTTGATGACTACTGAGATAGAGAGGGCATTGAGTACCTTAGCCTTACCTATGCCCTGTTGTCACCAAATCATGTTCTCTGTTCATCAATGGGCCTGTATTTTCTCCATTTCACCTTTATTGCAAATATAGTGATGGAAGCTCTTCTTGTCATCTTTGGTGTTTCCTCCATGAGAAAACTCTAGGTGAGATTTGGATTGAAGGTAACTATGGGGGACCCTTCAAAAAGTAACCAGCTCATCACAAAGAGCTGGGCTTCCATTCCCAGACTGAGGTGGGCTAATGAAATAGGTTGCTGCTTCAAAAAACCATGGGGAGGATGTGTACTGCTGCCTAAGGCAGTGGGTGTACAGTGGTGGAAGCTTTCATGCAGGGGAAACCTGGTGCACCCAGTGCTGAACTCAGAGCGGCTCTGCCAGGGACATGCCTGTCTCCTTGTGGACTGTCCTCAGCAGCCAGGCAAGGGAAGGGGAACGTTCATGTGCCTCCTGACTGGTGAGGTGGGCAGGTTTGTCTGGGAGTCATGGGTTCTCTTACAGTTAACGTGTCTTGTGGAAATACCCCCTTGTGCCTGTAGGGAGGAGGTGGCATGGGGTAAGCAGCGCGGCATCTGTGGAATGGGCTAACAGACCCCTTTGTGGTCCCCTTCCATCCCGAAAAGAGAGCTCTGTTGCCACCAAGGTGACCCAGCCACATGCTCCTGTGCCCCACAAGCACTGTGCTCCTTGGGGTCCCACTGCAAGGGAACAGCTGGACAAGGCGCTCCCTTCGCTCCTATCCCTCCGGCACCCATGGGTGGTGGGGCAGGAAACAGGCTGTGAGTGCAGGTTAATGGGAACGCACATGCTGTGAGAAATGGATACTGAATTACCCCCTGATCCAATAAAGCTCTCCACACACGCTCT
Source organism: Agapornis roseicollis (assembly GCA_002631895.1). NCBI lineage: Eukaryota > Metazoa > Chordata > Aves > Psittaciformes > Psittacidae > Agapornis > Agapornis roseicollis. Next base: position 167,039 of record NDXB01008372.1, on the reverse strand, counting down.
CAGAAAAGCCTTGGTGAGCAGACAGGCCTCACGAGCTGCTCAGCAGCTCAATAAAATCTGTCTCTGCTTTGTCAGATCGAAAAGGGAAACAAATGGCACAATTCCAGGCCTTTCCCAGAGGAAGACTTGCTCCGGTGTGAACAGCTCTGCCTGCACCAGCTTCCTGCCTGCAGCCTGAGGGAACCACATCGCAGGCAGCTGCCTGCAGCAGGACCCTGACAGCTTTTTGCCTCCCTCCCTCCTTGGCTTCCAGGCATTATCACAGGGAGGGGTTTCACCCACACGTGCATGACTGCTCTGAGGTGCAGGAGCCTGCTGAGCACCAGCGAAGGGGCTACAACAGGGGACAGGATGGAAAGTCAGCCCCCCGCCATGAGCCCCAGGTTCCTTGCCTGTCTGGAGGTGGCTGCCCGGGTTGGAGCATCCTTACAGGCTGTGTTTGCCTTCCCAGGGGCTGCAGTCGTACAAGCTACCCTGCTTGGAGGAAGGGTTTAATCCTGTTACACTGACATCAGTTTCTTCTGCTGTCTCTGATGGTGGCTGTTGCACCTCTGCACACAGGTGTAGGATGATTCATGAGTGTGTGTGCTGTATCTGCACTCAGGTTGTGCTAATCCTGTTTAGTCATTTTTCAGTGGATTTCATTTAGATACCAGGCTGGGGCTCTGCATGCCCTTGACAATACCGAGCAACACCATTGCTCATATTTAAACTCACTGACATAGCTAGTGATTGTGAAATGACCTAAAACTCTTACCCAGCAGCACTTTGCCTCCTGCCAATAACTACTCTTGAATTTTCCCTCACTTGTCAAAACCCAAGGAAAAGGGGCAGATTTTGCAGTTTACCTGGAAGACCACCAGGTCTGGGCTCTTCTGGACCAAACTGCATGCACAGACTGCTCTAGTTGAGTTTGCATTGCTCAGAGGGGGATCAGGCATAACCTGCCGTGGAAACCCAGTGCAAAGCCACAGCAAACTCCTTGCAGAATGCAAAGCAGGTGATGTGTGCCATCCTCACCCCTGTGAGCAGCTTGCTCATGCTCACCTGGCTGGTACCGCAGCCAGAAATAGCCCAGGCTGCTAGGGCTCAGCTCTCAGCTCTCGCCTCCGGTCGGTGGCCACTCTCCATCTCTGACTGTATGCATCAGTTTGCTGCCTTGGCCTCTCTTGCTGGCTGGCTGAAGGAGAGGTCTCATCCTTGAAATGGCAGCTGAGACACACATGTTGTGTGTTTTATTCCATGGCTTTCGATGCTAGGCAAATAAACAACACTGCCACAACTGGCTTGCCACACTTTGATTTTAAAACTGTTACCTGAGCTGAAAGAACGGCTTCTATTAACACTGCAGCAATGGGGAGAAAAGGTTTGTTCTGCAGCTCTGGTTTAAAAATAAAACCAAATCAACTACAGAGAAACAGCTTGTGCCCATGGTGCATGGATGTAGGCTTTAATTTCATCTCAGGTTTCTACCATCATAACACTTCCCAGAAAGTGTTATACTTACGAGGACCCAGATTTGAAAGGGCATTAACAGTGTCTAATTTTTGTTGGTTTTAGTGAGCAGCAGGTGCATAAAGCCCTTTACTATCTGGTCTAGGATTTCTGATACTATACCATCAGAAAATGCTCATTTTCCAGTAGATACATAGCTTCCTTTATTGTTTTCAGAGACAACTATAGAAACAGGGCTTTGTGAAACTTAGCAAGTAATAGTAACTGGCTATAACATCTAAGTAATTATTATCTACCCACAGAATAAATGAAAGATTAAAAGGCAGTAATCTTCTTTCCTTTTTGTTGCTCCCTATTAATGGCTTCCTAGTCTACATACTAAATGGTTTTCAAGGCAGTGTTCTGTTGCAGAAAATCTTCAGTGCTAAAATTTGAATTTACTGAGAGCAGAGAGTAGGTTCACTTGAGCAGGCAAGGCAAAATGGTACAGAGTTTTGGTTTGCAGGAGCTCTGTCCCAGTCTAAATCACAACACTGCTTTTCACCCAAGGTGGTCATTGGTGGCATTTGAAATCGGGAGCAGATGAAAGCCTTTGAGGAGCCAGAGGCAGTGCTGAGCAGCCCACTCTCCACAGACCTGTGAGGGTCTATGGAAAGCAGCAAGGAAAACCTGTTTCAGCATTGCCATAAATCCTGTCTTGTGTAGACAGCTCCGTGGCTACTGAGTTTCTAACTGGGGACATTTCCACCTTAGAAAATGTGCATGGTCTACAAACCAAAATAGGTTAAAACCCCAGGGCATGAGGAACAGAAGAAAGAAAGTACTTGGAACCCAGCAGGCATGGGAAATACTGAATGTGGGATGAGGAGCCATGGCTAAGCCAGTCATTGCCATGTAATGAGGAAGGCAAAAATAAATCTTTTCAGCTCCATGACTCATAAAATTCTACTGAAATCAATCCAGGATTTTGCCAGTCATGAGCTATTCAGAAATCCCAAGGTCAGGCCAATGGAGTCTCCATCGCACATCATCATCTGTTCTCTTTATCCCTGCACTGCAGGCAGGAAATCAAGAGACAGAGCTTGATCACTGCAATATAGGCAAACATTTGGGCCCAGGCTGCAAAGCAATTAAGTGTGCATTAAGACCCACTCCCATCCAGCAAAGCCCTTATGTACATGCTTTAAGTGCCACTGGAGCTAGAGATACACAAAGAAACACTTAAATTCCTTCCTGGATCACTGCTAACAACAGTATAAATATTTAGGAATATATTTAAAGACTTTCTGTTCTGAACACAGCTCTTACTGCATAGACAGGAGCTGGAAGAATTTGGATCTCGAAAGTTGCCACTACAAGTTGAGGTGCATGGTAGGTGCTGGAGGCAGGCAGCCACTATGGAAAGGGCAGCAGGACAGCAAAAGTGAGTGAAGCGAGGGCAGCCAGAATTTGCAGAATTACAAGTGTATTTTATGTGCATTTAAGGTTTAATGTTTGGACTGAGATTGTTGCAGCTGTGGAAAGCTGAAAAAGCAGAAGCCAAAAAAATCCCCTCTTTTCTCCTATGATGTATTTTTTTCTTCTCTGATACAGCCTTCTAATTTCCATAGAGGAGAAGGAGGGGAAAGACCCTGTGTAGGGTTTTTAACTCCTGGGGTGGCAGTACATCAGTAAATCAATGACAGTGTGGTTTCGGGGATGTATAACCCTTTGCATTTAAAAGTACACATTCACACTCACCCAATTAATATTCTTGGTATGAATGGCAAGCGACTGCTTGAACTGCTAGACAGGGAGGAGGGCCAGGTCTCTGCCCTGAAGAGTTTACCTACGAAATGTAAAGAGGACGGTGCTGCAGCGGGAGAGGGAACACAACATGAGCCGAGGCACAGTTGTTATTCCTGGCACACTCTGAAGCCTCCTTCCCAGTCCGTTGCCTGCCTTTGATGTGGATCATTCCTCCTTTATTGAAAAGCTTTCTTCCTGAGGTGCTCTAGAGCCTTTCACACTCCTGGTTTTCATCCTACCTTTCTCTGTGTTTCTTTTCTCCTCCCTGCTATCAGCCTTCCTTAGGACATAGCCTAAGTCTGTCTCCTTGCTCCTCACTTTGTCCCTAGATAACTTTATCCTGCTGCGCACTTCAGTGGTTGTTTCTGTACTGACAACTCACAGATCTATTTCCTCAACACTACTCACTCTCCATTCTTAGCACCTTCTCTCCTTCCACCACCATTCCCTCACTGAGAATTTAATGTCTCTTCCCAGGTTGGCTCTAGGTCCTCCCCCTTCTTGCATGCCACCATGGGAATTGCAACAACCCTCCTATGTGTCCCAGAGGCTGTCTAACTGTAATCAGTCATAGAATCATAGAATAGTTAGGGTTGGAAAGGACCTTAAGATCATCTAGTTCCAACCCCCCTGCCATAAGCAGGGACACCTCACACTAAACTGTGCCACCCAAGGCTTCATCCAACCTGTCCTTGAACACTGCCAGGGATGCAGCACTCACAACTTCCCTGGGCAACCCATTCCAGTATCTCACCACCCTAACAGGAAAGAATTTCTTCCTTATATCCAACCTAAACCTCTCCTGTTTAAGTGTGAACCTGTTACCCCTTGTCCTGTCACTGCAGTCCCTAATGAAGAGTCCCTCCCCAGCATCCCTATAGGCCCCCTTCAGATACTGGAAGGCTGCTATGTGGTCCCCATGCATCCTTCTCTTCCCCAGGCTGAGCATTCCTAACTTTCCCAGCCTGTGTACATATGAGAGATGCTCCAGTCCCCTGATCATCCTCGTGGCCCTCCTCTGGACTTGTTCCAACAGCTCCATGTCCTTTTTATGTTGAGGACACCAGAACTGCACACAATACTCCAAGTGGTTCTCTTTGTCCCACACAGCAACATCGGCATTGTGCTCCTACACCACTTGGGGAAATGCGCCCCCTTGGAATGCTTGCCTTTCTTCCTGCTAGTTTGTCCGGCAGGTCTGTCTGCCCAAGAGAAAATGCACAAATCCTGCTTTTCAGCTAAATTTTATGCCCTTCTGAAAGAAAGACCTCTATTTAATCATTCCAGCAGCGTCTAAACCCCCTAATTCCTTCAACACAGTGACAAACAGTTCTGATTATTTGTAGAAAAGCTTGAAAAGCATTGAGCATATTTTATTGCCCATGAAAGGTGCCAGACTGGCAGCTATGGAGACTTGTCCTCTATTTCTCTCCAGAGCTGGACGGCACAAGCAGCACACATTTGTCCAGGACATCTTTTTGCTCCCGTTTTGAAAGGCACATGGTGGCACAGGGTGATGGTACTTTCTGTTCAGCCCACTGAATGTATGTTCAGTGCCTGGGACACGAGTCACGTATGTCATGGTGCTCCTGGGAGCCACTGGGAAAGCCCCTGCCATGAAAGCAACTGCTCTCCCAGAGGTGTGTGAACCTGTCTTTTCCGGCAAGCCAGGTCTCATCCAATGTCAGATGACTATAGTCATCTTGGGGTGTATGGAGAGAGCCGTGCCTATTCTCCCTCGTTAAAGCAATAAATACAGTAGATTTGCTTGGAAAAAACCTGGAGCTTCTCCTTTGTCACCAAAAGAACAATGAGAAGATTAATTTTGAGCACCCTTCATTGCAAACCTTCGCCTTTACTGTTGTAAATCCACAGAAAAGGTGCATCTCATGGATATTATCTGCACATGAAGCAGCAGAGGTTGTGGGCAGCCCCCATCTGCCCGTGATGGCAGTGCTCCTTCAGAGGCCAAGTGCCCCAGCAGGACCTGGAGCCTTCCTGCAGAGGCACCCTCCTGGACATGGAGGAGTTCAGTGCTCATCCCTGCTTTGCAGCAAGCCCAGAGTAATCATTCAGCAGAGAGGTGAATAACTTGCAGCATTTCTACTGCTTTCCTTCTTCACATACGCCTCCTCCTGCCCCACTTTGCTGCAACACACACCACAGATGTGCAGTGACATTTTTGAATCATGCACTGATTTGTTAGGGTTATGCGAAGAGAATATTAAGCACTCATTGCTACTGTTCAGGCTGGGCCCTGTGTTTTCTTTATGTGCACTGATGTTAAAAATACAAAGAAGCAAAACTTTCAAGTGCTGCCAGTTTGGATAGAGTTGTTTTTTCTTCCTAAAAAGAAGCCTAGCCTGGTTGGAGGACTTTGTCAATAATTGAACAGCTCTGCACTTGTTGAAGCAGTGCTGAATGTAGGCACCAGGATCAGCCAGCCTTGACCACAAATGACTAAAACTTTCTACCCTGTCTACAGTATGGATTTTATTTATGTTTTCCAAACCAAAAAAGTCTTTTTAGTATTAACCCTGTCAACTCCAGTGGCTACAGCAGACCTTTACGGTAGATGGGGTGCCACTAGCCATGTGCATTGAAAGAGCTGTCTGGGTTTGGGGTGCTATGAGCAGGGTTTGCCAGGAGGGTGCTTCCTAGAAACTAACTGGGTACAGCTGGTTTCTGCTTGCCTTTTAGCACTGAGGTAGAATTCAACTGCTGCTAGAGACGCTGGGACTGTATTGTGAAACACCTGTAGTGCAAACAGAGGGGAGGGATTTCTGTCAGTGGCTCAGATTTATATTTCCCTAGGAGTGCATTTTTAAAGCACAGTAATGAAAGATCAAACAGTACCACACATTTTGGAAGTTCATCATATCTTTGAGGACATTGCTGTGAACTGCAGTTGAAGATGGGCATGTGAGAGTGTTGGTACAGACACAAGAGAGTATTTGGCCTTTGGCAAAAGCCCCTGCCAGGCCTTTTTGTCCGGTCCAGAGCAGTCAGGGCAGAATCTCAGTAGAAGGAACCCTCTGCTGTCCTCTGCAAAGGACATGATTTATTTACTTCAGAACACTGATGGGCTGCAAGTCATCACCATGTACTAGGCAGGGGAGCTGGAGGTTAATACAGCATCTGAGGGGATAGTCCTGAAGGACTGAGGGGCAGAAGAAGCGGGAGATTTCTGCTTTAATCTTCAGGCAAAGCTTTCCTTCTCCTGCACCACCATTATTGTTCATCTGTTCTTTTGCTCATCATTTGGCAATGTAAAGCACTCTTGGTGTGGGAAGGACCATTTTCCAGGGGAAGGATGAACGGGAGTAAGAGAGCTGAGGCATGAAGATGCATGCAGTCTCCTTTGCCCATGGGTAGCAAAAGAGGTGGAGGGCTAATTCAGCAGTGAGAAGCTAACATATAATGGCAGGTCTCTGAAAGGCAGCAGGTAAAGGAAAGCCTCAGGGCTGTACTGGAGTCACAGTGCTGGAGGTCTGGGGTCATGGAGAGAGCTCCACTTTGCCCTCAGACACTGAGTCTGATACTGATGCCTCCAGTCAGAATAAAGCTCTGCTGGCCTGGAGGGTGTAAATGTAAATTTACACTGGCCTGCCCCAGTGTGCCTGCTCTGGAAAATGTGGGGACAGAGGGTTTCCTGTGGCTAACTTCTCTTCTTCTCCTCAGGGTCTGTGGGTCTGCAGGTGGCCTCAGAAGAAAAAGCCCCAACAACCACTCTCTTCCTCCTCTGCTCCTCAACATGTTACGTGTCTTTATCATGCTGGTTCCTGGTTATCTGACCATGGTCCTATGTGTACTAATCCCTGAACAAGACCAGCAGGGCTGAGGAGGCTGATCCTAGCTGCTGGGTGCAGATGGGTAAGCTGTGATGTCCAAACACAGCTCCGTGTCCTCCCTAGAATGATGAGGTGTCAGGACTGCTGCTAATGGAGACAGGTGAAAACCAAACCTTTCCCCTCCCTCCTTTCCTGCTTTCTATTTCTCCTCTTTACTTACGTTAATGTGTTCTGCATTGGAGCCATAATTAAATACATATTCATATAGAAAATGTACAAAGCTTTTACTTGTATTGTGAAGTTCTCTGGAGCTTAACTGCTTGAGACTTGTCACAGGAAAATATTTCTCCCCATGAATAGAGGCTTCCTACAGCTGGGCTATATTATTGCCTTTTAATATTGCTGGCTCTGCCTACCCTGGGAAGGGTTTTCTGACAAACTCCTACTAGAGACTCAGTTTTTGCCAGTATAACTTACACCAGTTTCCCGAAGAAACTGGGGCTTTCATTGCCAGAGGTATCTCACTGACATTGTAATTTGTTCCCACACTCTTTGCTATGCTGGCAAAACTTGAAAGTGCCGTTCACTGTTTTTCTCTTGGTGCCTTTTCTCCCCAGTTAGCTTTCTGTCTCTGTGCTTGCCCCAGCTGTTTCCCTGGGCACATCTGATCATCTATTGTCTTCAGAATAGCTCTAAGTAATGAGAGGGGTGGGAAGATAATGCTGTTTGGAGGGTCTAATCAGATGCTGGTTCCCTGCAACAGAGCTGTATCCTGGTTACACTCTATAAGGGAATGCAGTGATGGAGGGAGGCAGGATAGCAGAAATGGGGTTTGGGAGTTGATTTTAAGTAGGAAGCTGGGTTAGTATGGCACAGAGAGGCCTGGATGGAAGAAACTTCCAACAGAAGTCAAAGGCTATGGACAGTGAAGGCAGCTAGCAGAGACAGGAGCATTATCAAGACAAGGCAGATGCTCACCATCATGTGTCAAGGCCATTTCTGTTTCCAGGATCTCAGCCCAATGTTGGAATCAGTTTTGTTTGGATCTGGAAATATGACTGGTGTCATACGCAAATTGGGTCTGTCTCAGGCATTTCACATCCTTAGATAAACACTACACATTATGAGCTGGGAAATGGACTCCTGGACGTGTCAGTGATACGCCAAAGCCACAGCCAGCATCACTGCTACAAACACAATATCCCAAACCCTTAGCTTAGTTTGTGTTTGCCCTCTGTTAAGTAAAAATCCTGTTCTTTTCTTTTATTGTTCAGTGCTGAAAGACCTGAAAGTTCAAAGTAAGTCCCTGAAGACTCCTTCAGATTAATTGTTTAAAAACTGTTTGAAAGTCAGTACAGTGGATATTTTCATTCTACTTCCTGGAGAATGGAAGGGATGCTGGGATTATGGATCAAGATTGCTTGGTCCAGGGCTACTGGATATTATATCTCAACCCTTCCTTTCCAGCAGCTACTCTGTCAGAGAGGGTCAGACCCCTCCTCTTTCAGCTGCGTATGCCTCTCCTCATTTCCTGTGGTCTGACTCATCTTCAGACAAGTGATGCCACTTTTAGCAGATTAAAACAGTTGTGTGATGAGGTAACATACCAACCCCCTTCCTCTCATCAGAAACATGGCAAGTCCTGTGTGGAAGGGAAAGGGGAAGCTTTTTCCATTCAGAAGGGAGACTTCTCATGCTGTGCAGCAGAACAGGTCAGGAGCAGCAGCTTCTCATGTTGTTGCTCTCTGTGTTACCTGTTCCCTGGCCCCTGCAAAACCACTTAGGACTCCTGGATGCTCACTGCTACTGAAAGCAATGGTTGCACACACAAGAGATCAACCAGACTGAGTTAGAACAAAGCCACATATCCTATTACTCTTTGCTTTGCTTTGCCAGTCACCAGCAACAACAGCTGCACGTAAGATGTTTCTATACTTGATGTATTGCGGTAGGCTGTCTGACAGTACGACTGCAAGAAGTCCAGGTTATCTTGGACTTCAGACAATGATCTCTCCACCCAGAAATCTGGCAAGGCACTGGAGTCAGCATAAAGCATGTGCCCAGCAAGACTGTGGAGTTCATACTGTGTACCCTAGAAGTTTTATGAGGTTGCCTGTAGCATGGAAGCATGCTAGCAGAGCCTGTGGTCGGTCCACGTCTGAGAAAAGTTCACATGAGATTTTCTTGTTTAGGAGCACAAGATCACTGTGAACATGTTGGAGCCATAAGCAGACAGACAGAGCTTGAATGTTCTACCCCGTAACTGAGAGCTCCCCTTTGAAAGCCCAAACAAAACACAAAAGCCACAATAAGAAATAAGCAGTTGCTGTAGTAAGCAGAAGAAGGCTCTCCTGCTAGCTGCCTTGTCCTGCTTCTCAGTGCTCACTCACTAGCTGGATGCAAGAGCATAGAGGCCACACAGTGACCTGAATAAGAGAATTAACCTGGATTGAAACTAACCAAGGGAAAAAAGTATGTGTGAGGGATCAGTTCTCATGAAGCCAAAGGTGAAGATTACCTTAGGGTGAGAACTAGTGGCAGGAGGCAAGGGAGGCTGGGACAGCTTCATCTGGCAGGGGGTGGCGTAGTCTGTGATCACCACACCATAGTGTCAGCTGCTGCCCGTTGCCAGGGCCAGGCTGCAGATCTTTCTCTCCCTAACCTCACACAAGCCTACAGACGGAACTGGCCCCTGCAGCTCAATGGATGCAGCGAATTGTCTTTATGTGAACCATTTGCTGCTGGTCGCTTAACACTCAGAAGCATGAACAACACATCTTCTGCTTCTGCCCCAGCTGTGCACTGTGCCTGGAAACGGTCCACCTGAGCCATGCCTTTCCCTCTGGGTAGCTGCTGGCAATGCAGAACCTACAGTTTCCCTGTCTGACTGGAAGAGCGGGTTACTTCAGCCTTTCTAAGATGTCTGTAGCTGAAGTGCTACATCAAGGACCAAACAGGGGTTTGCACAACAGGTTGAAGCCACAGTGCCATTCTCCTTTGAGATTGTGCTATTGCAAAGTGCAGCTCAGTTGGTTCAGAGAATCTGACCCAAAAGATCAGTACTGCTGCAGGGAAATAACGTAAGACAAGGCAAAAATACTGCCTTGTATTTAACATTTTCCACCAATGGTTCTTCATTTATTGGGTGTTTCAGACATGCAAAGGACACAAACAAGCTGGAGTGTATTACAATGCCTGCATGGGTGCCTTGTAATCAGATTTCACCATCCTGGTGGTGCTTCCTCTGCTTGTTTGCAGTCCCAGATGCAATCCCTGCATCTAGCCTAAGGATGTGAAAGCTTTTACTGTATTTCTGGTGAGATGGCCAAGGACAAGTTTTTGAGAACAAAAGCAACTGGTCTTGTGTGACTTTTGTCTTCTTACTGGCCAGGAAAAGGTAATAAATAGTTCAAACTTAAAGCAAACCCATTAAGACACAATACTTCACCTGTTCCTATTTTGAACTTCTTAGAGCACTCCATCCCAAGTCTTTGACTTTGTTTTGCTGCTCCACACTGTGCTACTTGCAGAGGTTATGTCTTTACCAGGTATTTCTCAAGATGCAGCAGTGCATGGGACATCACATAATGATCAGGGTGCTGTTGTTTAGGCATGCTTTAAAAACACAATTTAATGCTTGGGATTTGTCCCTGGGTTGGGGACTCCCTTTAAAGACTCTGGAGCTACTGCTGGGAGCCAGAATTTTCCCTAGAGTAAAATCATTTTTCTTAAGGCCATAGCTGTCTCTGTCTTTGGTCTTTTACCATGCTGAACACATTGCTGGCTCTTAAATAATACTAAAAATAAGTAATGATTATTATCAATTCCTAGGTTCATTGTTTCCCCAGACAAGGTAGGTAACAGTGGTTATTGGTGAGTCTGAAGTCCTGCTGAGAGGATTCAGTATAGAGTGAATTTTTTATGCAGGAAAATGATAATCAATGATGCACATCAATGGCTGTGGATGGGAGGGTCCCAGGTAAAATATGTTGTATTTCAAGAAGCTTCAAATAATGTTAAAATTAGAGGTGAGTTGGAATGACCCTTCCCTCCGTCTCCTCCACTTCAGAGGCAATCCAGAGGAGGAGTCAAACATGGTAGCTCCCGTTGTCAAAATAACCCCTGGAGAATAAAACCTCAAGATGTACAATGGGCTTGAGGATAAACAGGTAAATGCAGAGTGGAGAGGTGGTTAATGTTCACATAAACAAATAAATTAATAAAGACCAAGCAGATAGCCTTGTGAGAAAGTCTGCCTGGAACATGCACTGGAAGAAGTTTCCAAACCCCAGAAAGTCCACGTCTCTCCCACCTCACACACATCTCGCTCTGCTCTTCGTAGCTCACAGGCAGCACCAGGACCCCCCTGCCTTTGATTTACAATTAAATTAAGAATTACTTTGGTAAAAAGCAGTGCTTTCCCCCGCCTGCTTTGTTTTGTGCCTCCAGGCTGCGCAGACCCCTATTGCTTGCTGTGCAAGAGACAGCGTCATACGGCTTGTGAGGAGCTGCAGGAACTGAAACCAGTTCTATGATTTATAGCACTAATAAGGCTCAACTGCCATTTCTTGTGGTTTCCTCCCAAGTTGTCTTTGATAATTTCTACTTGTACTGTGTTTATTGTTGCTGCTGCTAGGGTTCAGTTGGCAGGTAACTTGCACTGTTTCACAGGGCCTGCTCTTTCTTTAGCTCTCTTTACTGTGTTATTATCATTAATAAACATTTATGTTTGGGCAGTGCCAAAAGGGATCAGCGAGGCACTGTCCTCCTGCTTCCCTCTGTCATGCTGGGCACTGTCAGAGGGATGAAAGATGTGCCCTGCCTTGAGGAGTGCACATTTACACGGTGACAAGCCTTCCTTCCAGATCACCTCCATGGCAGGAAGGCTGCAGAAGCTCTGCTGGTGACCATCTCATGACCAGCCAGCCCGTGGTGGGGCTGTTCAGGCTTGCTCCAAGGGCCACCTTTGCTCTCAGAACCTTGCCAAGTCACACTAGGATGGTTTGTAAGAGTACACACCTTGGCATGTTGCTGGAGGGTATCGCCTCTGCAGGTGAGCAGCCACAAGGAAGATGTGGCTGGTGCTTTCTCTGGCACAGATTAGCACCTTGGCTTTGAGCTGCTACAGCAAAGATGAGGCACATCCTCCTTTTCTGCCATCACCACAACAGAGTCAGACCATCAGAGGTCCTGCAGACAGTGTGCAGTGGCCTGCTTTGATAAAATCTCTTGAATTGCCCAGCTTGCAGCATTGGTGCTTGGATGCCTCACCCAAGCCTGAGCAGGTCTCAGTGGTTGGGCTAGGTCCAAGTCTTTAGATGGCAAGACATAGCTGTCATGAAGAGACTGCAATGGAAGAGAAAGAGGATCCTGCTGTTGACAGAAAGAAAAATGAATGCTGGGAGGATTGGAAGCGAGAAGACTTTTGGGGGAATGGCAGGAGTAAAGGTACACTGCCTTCACTGTAAGTCTGCTAGTTGCAGTACAGTTGGGCAAGAGAGAGCCCAACTCTCCCTTGCCTCCCTTGCCTTGTTCTAAATTTTGGCCTGCTCTCTGCCTGCTTTTGCAAACTTGGCTCAAGAAAAGCCTGTGAAAACAACTGAACATTATCACCCAAGGATACTGGAGAGTCTTTGCTGACACTCACAGCTCCGCTTTGATAATTTGTCTAGTAGAACATGTGTGGAGGATTATGGCTACACCACAAAGATGCTGATGAGGAGTGGCTGTGCCATATTTCCTTGCTCCTAAGCAGCAGTAGCAGTCCATGGCTGGCTGCAGCTGTACTGATCATGGCACAGCTAGGTCTGGGTTTTCCCTGCCTCATCCCAGGCTGCACACAGCATGAGGGCACTGGCAGAGGTGGAATTACTGCTGACCCAACAGGACACACTGGCTGGAAATTTCGGTACTGTGGAAGAAACGATAGCTGCCCACCCTGCTCTGCCTGGATCAATGTATCTGTGAGAGCTCAGCAAGGCAACAGAAGAAGTTGATGTCACACAGATGAATGCAAAACTCCTGCTATTATCCACCCGCCAAGATCTTCAAAGCTGGTAAGGTCACTTGACTGTTGGCCTGTCATCTGTGCCAGGGCCACAGAGCCTTTCTTTGTCAGACTCTCTCATCGCATTTCAGTTGCCAGCTATGCAGCAAACAGGACTATTATGTGTTTGCCTGAAGGGCAGAGGAGGGCCCTCAGTGTTGGGTTGATCAGGGTAATGGTGTTGCCATCAAAACTAGGCAACCTTAATGCCAGAGCACCTGAGACTTGGCAGTACCTTACGCCCAGGAGAAGGTAAAACCTCAGAGTTAATGAATAAATTAAAGGCACTGACATGTAACATGAAAGCAGCAACAGGAATTTCATAAAGCAGCTTTCTGTACCTGGGTGAACTGCATATATCTGCCTTCTGGAACTTGCCATGTTTCAGGATGTGCCTGAGTTAGAAACGGTGGTGGGAGCCCAGCTTTTTTTTTTCCCCATGGTCTGATTTCTCAAGGCTCTATGGTAACTTCTCTTGGAGCCTTCCTGGGAAGAGGCACACAGGCTTTGGTCAGTAGCAAGCCCCAGATCCTCTGCCACTGAGCCCCACTGCTTCTTCAGAGGTATGTCCTGGGGTAGTTCTGGCTGAGGCCATAGCATTTCATTGGGCTTTGGCTGAGAAGAGAGCTAAGTCAAATCAGCAACTCTAGGACCAAGCACTTCCAATATCAAGGGAGTTAGATCCATCTGCTGCTTTTTGAAAAGCAGTAAATTACTGCTTCTTCCCCTGCTGCACACATACACACACAAACACCCACAGACTTCACAGTCTGAAGATCTGCTGTCTTTCCTGTTAGAAGGGCAATTTCTACTCTCATTTTCTATGCTCATTTGCCAGTAAAACCAGCTCTGCTCTCACATGAAGGTTTGAAATAATTCTTGCAGGCAGCTAAGAGGGCTTGCAGTTGTAATACTTGACATGAATCTTCACTACACTGCACTGGGGTTCATTACTCTTTCCTGCTATCCCAGTGAAAAATGAAGTCAGGCAACTGAGGCCATCCACGAGGTCAGCAACAGGTTCACCATTCATGGCTTTTTAACTTGTCTTCCAGAGCATGCAGGAGGCTCTAATCTGGGTTGACATTGTGAGGAGCTTCACTGCTCTGTTTCCATCATCCAATTGCTTGTGGTTCAACAAGGCTTTTGAATCATTCTGCCAGTTATTTGTATTTGGGAAAAGAGCATTCACAGGTGATGTGGAGGGTTTTCCAGGCATCAGTAAGTAGAGCAGGTCAGGCAAAACTGCGAGTCACTTTAAACCAAGGAAAATGCTTTGTTGTAAGGATTTTTACAGTTCTGATTCCTTTTGTTTATACTTTTCAAAATTAGGAAACGTTCCTTCTTTTTAGTTTGGTTGTTCCCTCCTTCTCCTCCCCCCTCTTTCTTCTTTATCTCTCCTTCTGCTAGATTTTCCTCACTTTGTTATTAAGGAAGTAAGAGAGGGGAGGAGAAAAAAAATGGGTCAGAAGACATTAGAAAATTCAAGCTGCACATGAAAATAAAAAATGGGTGAGATTCAGCTGCCTAACCTTAGGCAACAAGAGATATACGAGATACTTCAGGATTCCCTTCAGCCACAGCTTTGCAAAGGCATGGTCGCTGTTAGGTCCTCTGTCATGTCTGCAGCTCTGTGCAGGTGTCTCGGATGCTCTAGCACATCTAAATGGTAACAGGGAACCCTGGCTTGAGCAGCAAAATCATCTTGATTATTTCCATTTCTGTTGGCCAAACCAGGAGTTTTCTGACATGCATGGAATTTTCAAGATTCAAGAAGATCCCATCTGCATACTTTGAGGGACTGAAAAATCATATTCTCCTCTGTACAAGTTCATGGAAGTCTCCTTAGAATCAGTGTCAACATAATAACACATGGTGTGCCAGCCAGCTGCATTTGCTACTTTCTCCTATATGTGTGCGGTTAGCTGGCAGGCATGCACAGAACAGAGGTTTCCATACGCTGTTCTTTTTAATGTGAAATTACCTTTCTGAGTGTTGAACTCGTTTGTGCCTTTATCTTGTAAGGTATTAAATACAAAAATCTGGCTTTTATCTGGCCTGCTTGGTCTCTTGCATATATACATGCCTTAAGGTATTGCATATATGGTGATTATAACTGTCATTTTAAAATGTGTTTGGGTTCAAAATACACTTGCTGGTGTTCATGACAGGATATTCCCTATTTGCCTGAAAAATCTTATAATTTAAATAAGCATTTACCATCAACCTAATCTAATCTAATCTAATCATAATCAATACCGATACTGCAGGATCTTGTAGAACATGACCCACATGGCAAGTTCTGCCACTTGTTAATTATGCCCTTGGAGGCAGCAGTCAGTAACTCCCAAGGGTTAGATGGTTACTACTTCGTCAGGTGTTTTCATGGTAGTACCGCTGCCATTCAGTAAGGACTTCTGCAGTCACAGAAAACTTTATACTGTGGCATACAACCATGCAAATTAAAAGGCTTAGGAAAGACAGCAGTTAGAGAAAGGAAAAAGAAAGAAAGGAAGAAAGAAGCTGGCCATGGAGCCGTGCAGAGCAGCCTTCAGGGAACTGGCAAAACAATTTTTCATTTTGGAAAAAACATTTAGAAGAGGTTTGTGTCTCATCCAAAACCAACACGGCAGCCAGAACTAGCACAGAAGTCACCGCAAGTACTTGCTTAATGAAATGTCCAAACCTTTGGCTTGGGTAGTTCAACATAGCTCCACAGAAAGAAGCTCTTCCAGCATCTGGCAGATGATCATCTGTCCAAATTAATATGTCCACTGATAATAAAAGCAGATAATCTTGTTCTTTTCCCTCCATTAAATATGAAAACATTTGTGGTCAGAGTTATTTATGAAACAGAAAAACTTTGAAGAAGAGATGGGAACAAGCATAAGCTCACTGTGCTAGAGAAACTTGGTTTTAATTTTGTTTTAAGCTGCTGATTTAAGTGAGTGAATCTTATGAAAAACCACATGTGAGTGGGTTGCTGTGACACAGTTGGACCACCTACGTTAGTTAATTTAAAAGAGCATGAGGGGAAAGTTGATGGCTTGCCTATACTGTATATCCATCCCAACTTTCAGTTATTGATGCTATTGTTCTTTCCTAATTTCATTGATTTATCTGCTTACAGTAACAAATTGAATTGTTCATCTATGCAGTATGAAAGAAAGGGCCCTGGAAACAAATACTGGTACTGTTCCACTGGTGAGAATGCAATGGAGTATGCACAGGAAAGGCAAAGAAGGGAGTTACATTGGTGCCTTGGGCTGTGATCCATAAAGACCTGCTCTGAAGACAGTATGAAATTCCAGGGTGCCCAAGCAGAGGCCACCCAGCCACATCCAGCTGGAGAAGCTGGTGCTGGCTCTGTGTTTCACATGAGTAAGTGTAAACTCACACCAACCTCTTTCTACAGAGGTTGAGGTTGCAAAACTAATGCAGCACATCAGCCATGTGGGTACTTGTAATGCTAGGTGACTTGTTTGCATCTCATTCAAACTCAGCTTACGTTCAGGTGATGCTCTGTGTCATGCTACAGTGACTTAAGAAATGTGTGCCACTGTGGCTGGAGATGGCTGTCTCATAGGAAGGAGAACTGTGTGGGCATGTACTCCTGGTCTACTGAAAATGCAAAGTGAAATGGGTTAGTTTCCTCAGTGTCTGAAACTCATCTTACTTTGCAGTGCAACAGGCTGAGAGCTTGCACACTGCCAGTGGCTCTGCCTCATCTAAAAGATATTTCTCTACTAGGTGTGGTAGCATTTTCAGTCATTCTAACGTGGTTATAAGGGTAAGTCTGGTCATGCCCTCATATGTCTTTTTTTGTCTTATCTGGTTGGACAGTGCCCCTTTCAGAACAGAGACAAGCAATGTGACATTTCAGGTACTACTGCAATCTTAATTGCAAGTTATTCTAGTAGGTGGGGTGACTAAAGTAATAAAGGCACACACGGGCATTGATGTAGACAACACACACTGCAAAAATGACTTTGCCAGTCATTTCTCTTAACTAAGTAGAAAATACTATGGCATGCATCTTGCTGCTGAAGTCTTAGTGGTACTCCTGAATAGCAGACAGCTGGGCCCCACTCTTAAAAATAACAGCAAGGTATGAATGAGTGCAGGTTGGTTCAGCAAGAAAAGAAGAAAACCTCACTTCAGCAGGAGCACAGGAGTTTGGTTAGGTTTTGTTTCTCTCGCTACATACTGCAAAGAAATAACTTTGTTTGATAATGAAAGCTGCATTCAAGCACCCAAAAGAGAAGTGAGAGGAAGAGGTTAGATTCAAAGGGGGAGTGTGGAGGTGAGAGAGCTGCCCCTCTCTAGTCTAGTGGCCTGGCTGTTAGAGCACAGCCATCTTCATTTCAGGGGAAGAAGAAGGCTCAGCGAGTCAAAGATGCTAAGGTGCAGCATGAAACACTTAAAAAGGTTTTGGGTTCTGGATTCAGAGACCTCCGTCTACTTGGTTACCATGGCAAACAATCACCGATAGAAGTCTTTTAACCTTTAATTACGGATATGCAAAAAGGAGGAAAATCAGTTTAAGCACTTGAAAAATAAAGTATTAAGTATGGCTTTCTTTTTTAAAAGCATCCGTTATTCCTCTTCCTTCAGCTGTTGACAGTTTTTATAGCAATGCCTCCCTCCTTTTATTTAAGTTCATAGCAGTGGTAGCTGTTTTGGGGAAAGAGAGCCACTCAACAAGACAGACTGGGTCTGTTGTTACTACTCATTTTTTGACTCAGCTCTGATCACTTGAAGACACACATACGTGCAAGGGGAGAGAAAAGAACAGCAAAGACAAAAATATATGACTTCCCATTGTGGCACTGACTTTTACTTGTGGTCTCCCTGCTAGAAAAAGACAAGCACAATACATGGCCTTAGCCCCTCTGAGATCTAGGAAATTTGTACCACTGTCTGCCTCTTTCAGGTGTCTCCCTCACTGCAGTTCACACCTGTATTGCACATCCTGTACCCCTCCTGTCTAGGTTAGTTTGATTGAACAGAAGGTGAGGGAAAGAGAACAAGAGAAGCATGTGAGGAAATGACAAAGCAACTAAGAAAGGGGTGGTATCAGGACCCCAAATCTCATCTTCCAAGTGGGTTTCCAGGACTGAGTTGAATTTGGTGGAGCTAGCAATGACATCTGCATGTCTCCTGTCCAGAAGCTGGCCAGAAGGTCATAGTGTTAATCTAGGTCTCAAAGTTGGCAGTGGTAACTGCCAGGATTTCTACTTTCCATCAGCCTATCCTATGCAGGAGGCACCAGTGAGCACACCAGTTTTGGTCCATTGATTTTGGTATTCATGTTGTTTATCAGCCCTGAGCTCAGCACAGCTTTAGGGTGATATCAGGAAGGCTTTTTGAACTAATTTGGTCTTTCTATCTTTAACTTACGCTGACTGTACAAGTAATTTTCTTTAGGAGACTAAGCGGTATTTTTTTCCTTATGAGCTTTAGTGTATGGATCTGCCTGACACAGTGCTTGTGCAGGATGTGCAGTGCCCTCTTTTGCTGCTACATCTGCCCTTCTGATTTCCCAGGAGAGTGCTGCAGCCGTGAGAACAGGGGGATCCTGGTGGAGGCACTCTGCCGACAGCACTTTCATGCTCCTTAATAGTCCAGTACTCATTAGCACAGATTTGGGAAGCCAGGTGAATCATTTCCATGTAAGGGTTTCAGCTGAGGGTCTAGAAAGACCTGCACAGACCAGGACACATCAGTGGCGGGGAGTAAAAACAACCCACCTTAGTATGCAGCACAGCACAACCTTATGGTATTCTCCTGAGAGATAAGTGATGCTGGTTCAAGTTCCCCCAGGCAGAGGAGGAAATTAAACCCAGGACTCCCACATCCTTTATGAGTGAATAAAAAGTGGCTGTCTTCCTCTCAGCTTTGTGAATATAATCCTGACATTTTTTCCAGGAAAGCAATTTGGTGAGTCCACACTGAATTCGACAATCATTTCAGGACAATGGAAAAAGCATTTTTCAATGAGAAGAATACTGACTAAAAATAAATTCTCCTGACCACAGAGACAATAAAACAACCAGACAGACCCCACTGCTCTGCACTTTATATCCAATAGCTGGGGGACAAGGAGCCTCTATTGCTTGCAGGCAATGATGGCACTTATCTGGCAATGTGAAATCTTCATAGGAAAAAAACAATTTGAGGGAGTAATGAAATCCTCTAGGTATGGCAGATGAAACCTGAACACTGGTGGGACTGCTTTGAGTCCTGACACAACTGCAGTGGTGTACAGGAAAACCTGTGAGGAACAGAGCCACTCTATTTGCTGAGATATGACCAATGTCCTGGTTCTAATTAGGCATTAAAGGCCTGAGAAGGTTTACACTCAGTGGTTTAAGAGTTCAAAGAGGGGCTGTATGAGGCCTTGCTGGTAACGGTAAGATTGCAAAAGGAAGCAGAGGAAAAAGGGCTCTTTACTTCCCTGACCTTCTTTAGTGAACTTGGAACTGTGTCTACTGGTGGCCATGTCCACACAGATAGGAAAAACTGACAGAAGTCACAACTTGTGAAGTGAGACGCTCTACTACGACAGAAAGCCCACCTGTAGAATGTCAAACATCTGTTGTTGCCCTGGCAGTCTGTCTTTCCAGTCTTCTCTTGAGAGAAGAGTAGGTCACTGTGTGTGTTTGTGTGTGCATGTATGTGTGTGTGTGCATGTACATGTTGCTGGCTGAGGATGGTCCTGAGAATAAGTAAACAAGGAAACTTTTAAGGAACAGTGTCCTGAGCCTTGTCATGAGCAAGTATGCCTGTGATGACAAGCGGTGTCAGCTGGTGGTTGTTGCTCCACCCTGCACTTCCTCTCTCCTTCTGGAGGAATGTAATTGCAGATACACTCCTTCCTGCTTGGAGCTCAGGGCTGAGAAAGACAGACTGGTAACCTTGGCAAGAGGGAAAACTGAGGTTGTGAGCTTGTGTTCCTTGTCTGCTTTACAGAGGTGGGATGAAGCAATAGAGACGTTGCTCAAATGCATCAAGTCGTGCAACTGGCCAGTCTTCTGTGTTGTTAAACAGGGATAGAGGAACTATACATCCTTTTGAAGCACTTCCAAAGGCCTTGGGATACAGTTGGACCATGAATCCATCCTCAGTAGCGTTAATGTTTTATTATCAGTGTCATTATAGTGATGTGAGCGTGTTTGATTGCCTTCCTGTCTGGACAGGGCCTGAATAGTCCTTCCAGGAAAACACCACCGAAATAGTGTATGCTCTGTTTGGAGATGTACAGAGCCATGGCGAGTTCTAAGATGCACGAGCAGTGTCACTAAGGTGTGATACACAGAATAGAGATGGGAGAGCATAGGGGAGAATAAGCACCAATGGTTGTCTAGAAACGGGTTACAGCTCAGTAAAAAAATATTTGGTTTCAGCCAGGTGAGTTCCCTGTTCCACCTTTCTGCTAGGCTACGCAGATGCTACTGCCAGTATGAAAAGCAAAGAAAATGTGTGTCTGGAAGTGGAGGGGAGGATGGGACAGTTTTTATTGGGTTTACATAAGAAGCCCATCTAGTATGACAAGATGAACATAAGCTCCTCTGATCCATTATCTAGAACTTGTTCCAAATGCCACGCTGCTTCATACCTCCTTTGTTTTAGGGAAGGGAGGGACTTCATCAAGTGAGATGCAGAGAATGCAGAGGGCCAGGCCACTGTGCTAGAGCACACATCTGCCTGTAGGGAAACAGGGTGGTACTTAGCAAAGGGCAATGGATGTAAAGGCTACCATGGAGGCTGCATGTTTGTTCTGGCACCTTCCTCACCCCCCTTCCAGCCAGCATGAGATACACCTGTACACACATGCATGCTCATTTCCTATCAGGTATAGTCAGGAATGAACAGGGACAGAAAAGAGAGGCTTATCTGGCGCCACTGGCCATAAAATA
Source organism: Agapornis roseicollis (assembly GCA_002631895.1). Classification (NCBI taxonomy): domain Eukaryota; kingdom Metazoa; phylum Chordata; class Aves; order Psittaciformes; family Psittacidae; genus Agapornis; species Agapornis roseicollis. Next base: position 146,040 of record NDXB01008372.1, on the reverse strand, counting down.
AAATTGCTACCATACCGGCCAACAAGGCTGTGGCAGCGAGGCTTTCTCTAGCGTGCCTGCTTACAGTGCTGTGCACTGGGTATGCTAAACTTTCTGGGTAGAGAAGGAGCAGAGACTTGCTGAATCTGTGTGCTTGATCAGCTTGGCACCAAATCTGTGCAGGTACAGCAGTAGTAATAGCTGGTGTGTTCAGAGCCCCATACCTAACCTGTGGATGGTGCTGTCACTGATTTTCCTGCTGCCAAGCTAGGACACAGGACAGAAAACAAAGACTTCTGTGATCAGGCTGTGATTCAACACCTTAAACCACTCTGAATCCAAATAAAGGTCAGTAAGGACAGCAGGACTGCTTGCTGAAGCCCTTGGATAGCAAACTGCAGCTCTCTGAGACACAATACGCAGATACGGCAAAGTCTGATAGATTACGAACTCAGCCCTGGAGCCTGTGGCATAATCCCTTTGATCAGCAAGTCTGGGGTTACCGTAGGGTCAGGGTTGGCATAAACCCAACCAATCAAGCAAGATCACCCACATATTTAAATTAACCTTCTTTCTTTGGGGCAACACAATTTTCTTTAAGGATTTTTTCTTTTCTGCATGGAGCTCTGTGTGTCTCTGCACATCATTGCTGTGATAGACGCAGGCGTTGTTATTCAGGTACTTCAGTCCCTAATACTGGAGACGAGCAGCGAGCAAGGTTGCCAGAGGTTTTGTTTTAAAATAATCTTTCGATCTCAAGGAACTTTCCAATAATCACTATGTACTTTCATTCAAAAATTAAAAAGAATCCAGGAAACGAATCCCCAAATGTCTTCAAATCTTACATGTAATTTAAAAAATGCACAAATATTCTTTCATTTCTTTTTTGCAGAGGGGGAACAGAATCAATTTGCCATGGTTATGCCTCCTGCCAATTGTTTAGAATTTCCAGGATTTCATCTTTCATCTGTGTGTGTATCCACTATTTACCTTTGAATGAGATAATGCATAATGCATTGGGCTTTATGGAAATGAACCAAGAAACCTGCCTCTCCCTTTGTGGGCTGGAAAAATTAGTGTCAATGTTACAATAACAGTAAAAGCATGGGGTTGTACAGGTTAACTTAGTATGAACTTAGAAGATGTCACTTGTGAGGGGAAGCATGTAGAGTGCAGTGGTCCTGCATCCTTCCTCTACTTGAGGCTTAGTGCCAGTGAAGCAGCATCACTGCTGTAACGTAAGCAGAGGTGGGATGTTCACTGTCTTCTTCCCCTGGATGGAACTAGGTCTTTACGAGCATTTGAGAATCTCAGGGAAGTTTGGGAATTGTGCAGTAACATGATCAAAGTGTAGAAGGAAGGTGCAGAAGGCTGTGAATACACCTGCTACCAGCAATAGGACAGAGGAGATCATAAAATGGAGTGTTATATTGAACAGTAAGTACTTAGAGATCACTCTAGGGGTGTTCTCTGGACACAATTATCCTTAGTTTGAATGCTGCTTTCCACTGTACCTACAGCCAAGAATTAAGTGACAGAAATGGATTCTGGCTGTTTTTTCTTTGTGCAGAAGTGGTAGCAGTAGCTTTGATGTAAATCAGGTGTGATGCCATCTCATGCTCTAAGTGTCGTGTCTGTCTGCAACCATCAGCAGAGAAAGCAACACTTTGACATGCCTCTATCTCTGCTTCACATGCATACATGTGCATCTATAGATCCTCAAAGAGCCAGAGTCGGCAGAGGTCTTTTAAGAGGTTTCCTGTCCAAGAGCAGTGGGTGTGAGCAGTAGGTGGGGAATTTGGTCTCAGCTTTCTTCTCATGCTAAGAGGTATTTTCTTTTTTGCCTGTTTGTGGGTGATTTACTGGCTAGAGCAGCGATTAGACTTTTCCTGAAGCACATGCACAGAGGAATTGCTCTCTCCTGGCCTATCCATTCATATCTAGCTAAATGTGATGGAAGCATAAAGGAAAAGCAAAGAAATCATGGGCATAGAATTTGGTGCACAGACTGGATTAATCTCCACTTTGCGCTATACCAGAAGAAGGGAAAATTTGCCGTGGTTTGCTCCCTTCCTCTTACTCAGTGGTCAACACGCTGTCCTTCCTTTACAGAGAGGCCAGACAGCCAGAAGCAGCACCCAGACACATAGTATCTAGGTCTTAACAACATAATTGGCTCATGGTCCTTGGTGAAGAGGGAAGCGGTGGTGTGAAGAGCACCACAAGCACATAAAAGAGCTCCCTTAAAGTTGTCCCTGTGGGATCAAGACCGTATTGTGTTACATTTTGCTGGAAATGCTATTCCTTTATTTTTTAAAACAGTAAGTCTGTGTGCCTTTCTCCTCCTGGTGCAAAATAGGGAGAACTGTTAAAGTCACTGATGGAGCACAGTTGGAGGAGTGTTAAGAGCGAAGAGATTCAGGACAACAAACTTGAGTTACTTGGATTGTGCCATTGGGCTGATAGGCCCAATGTATATTGGGCCACTCAGCAGTATACGAATGTGCTGTCTGATGCCATCTCATCATTCCAAATCATGTGTTTCAAACCAGCTTTCATATAGGCAAAGCTCAGAGGAGATGTGAATTTCAGCCAAAACAGGAAGTAACTCTGACCTTTCCCTCACTGCAGAATTGTAGGAGGTGGCTCATGAACGGTCCTTGTTTCATCTGTCTGACTAGGGAAGAGATGGGAATGCTAAGCTTGAGCTGCGCTGCACACAGACAAACTTCTGCACCTGCATTCGGCCCTCCTGATTCCATAGAGGTTCTACTCAAGCCCCAGAAACCTGGTTGTCTTAGCCTTCAGAAAGCTGCACATGGCAGCCTCACATGAAGCAGCATAATTTCTACAGGGAGAGAGCAATCAGTGAGGGATTGCTAAAGAAAAACACAAAGCTTTGGTTCAGACAGGAGATGAGAATAACTTGCTAGTGTGGTCTCCCTCCAGCAGGCAATTTAAAAATGACCTTGGAGAAGAATACAGCAAATTAATTTGTCTCTGATGAGAGGTTTTGGAGAGTCTCTTGCAATTTTATGTATGTTGGTTAGATAGCCTTGTCCTAGCAAGAACCCTTGCCTGTTCCAGGGATGCAGATAGCTGCTGAATCTTCCATTGGACTTGAGAGGGGCTTTTGAAAAAAAAGATGTGCTTCTCAAATGACTGAATATATTGTGAGGAGATCTGGCAAGGTATCTCTATTGTGTTTGTAACTGGCAGTTGTAGGTGGAATGAAAGGAGAGGCCTTGGTGGATGGTCAGATTAGGATATGTGTCTTCACTGGAGGGAATAAAATTCAGGGAGAGGCCTTCAGGATGCTGGGGAGGAGATTAACAGCTGGAATACTTTCATGCCCAGCACAGGTTTAGAGAAAGGGTGTAGGGTGAGTCTCTAAAGGACAGAGGTTGGCCAGTTACAAACGTGTGGAGGTGACGTAGTCACCTTGTGAAGGTGATCAAGTAACTTTTTTCAGCCCTTCTTTTGCCAGGCTCCCTCCTAAACTTCACATTTGAGAGCACTCTGATTAATATCAAGTATTTTCCCTTCTTTGCATGGAAGTAAGTTAATCAGCCCTCTAAGATAGGGCTTGGGAGTATCTGCTTCTCCCAAGAACAAAAATCCCACAGCTAACTGAGTTGCAGTGGTGTTCAGAACTCAGAGATCCCCACAAAACAAGGAGATGCAGTCTTAGCTAGAAGAAGTTACTTAAAGGCAGCCTGAGGAATAAGCACCATCCCCTTCCGTATTTATTACTATCCTCTTTTTCTCTTCCTATATGTCTTGGCTACCTTTCTGGTAGCCAAGCACCTGCTGTGCAAGTGGACAGCAGTCTCTCAGTGCAGCTCCCCAACACACTAATCACTTGCTCACTCTCTTCTTGCTGGCAGGGAGTGGGAGGTGGGCAAAAACTCAGGGGTCTGAGCTCGGAGCAAGTAGGAGATCAGAATGCTCTTGTAGCCCTGAACACAGAAGATGTCAGAGTGCAACTCCTGCATCTCTTTGTCACCATATACTAGTCAATGACTGCAGTGTCTGGTCTCAATCAACAGTGATTAATGAACTACCCATGTTTGTCCCTAACAGATGCTTGTAAGTGTGTTGGCTAAGGTTTGGAGTGAAATAAAGTACACCATTTAACAGACAGGTACTCTCGCAGCAAAGATGAGTCACATTGCATCATTTTTTCTGGTGGTAGTGGGGAGGATTTAGCCCTCACCAAGTAAAGGAAGAGCTGATTTAGTCAAGTCGAGAACAGGATGCAACACATTGGCCTAGCACATTGACATTTGCATCTCTGAGTGAGAGTGCTTGTTTTCAACAAAGAGCAGCAAGACTGCCTTTTGAAACATTTAAAGGTAGATAAGCTTTTGGAGGAAAAAAAGCCGATGTATGTTGATGGGAAGCCTTGAATCTCTCTGGACTAACCAGAATGGCTACAGAGAGAAAGAAAGACTTCAGCATTTTTATGCATGCATCTTTTTAAATTGTGTGGTCTGTTTTGGGATTTGTAAATAAATACTTAACATTTGCATTCTACTTTCACCTGATGTCAGAGTGATTTCAAGGTATCAGGCTACCAGCAAAGCATCATTGATCTAAAATTAAAAGAATGCAGGGCAGCTCAGGTAAAACACATGCTTGAATGCTTAAGTCCTGAATAAATTTTGCATAAAGAAAAAGAAAAGCCAACTTTTGCCCTGTAAGTACACCATTTAAATACACCACTCCCGCTTTGAAGTCCTCTGGGACTGCAGTGCTAATTGCTGGTGGCTGGTACTTTGCACAGGGGCTGCACTGTGTCAGGCAAAGGAGAGAGAAACCTGTCAGAGCTGTGTGGAAGAATCCCTGAGCATGTCCAGTCCCCAGATACAAGCTCAGCCTATGTCTGTTCCTAGATTTAAAAGCACTGTAGAAAAGCCTAAATGGGCTAAAAGCTAATTGGGACATGAAGGAAGACTAATTCTTTTGAAATATCAAGGCAAATATGTGCCCTTCCTCCAAGGAAAATAAAACAAATGTTATCTCCTTCCATAGCGGATGGAATCAAAAGCAATCAAAAAGTCACCTATACAGCACATGACAGCAACACAGTTGGATCCCAACTCAGTCTTTCAGCTCTCTGTGCTGCCACACAGAGAGAGCAGCGCTGAGCCTCAGGACTCCAGGCTTTCGTCCACAGTGTGTTAGACTATTGTCATGGAGTGCTCATGAATTCTGCACGGCAGCAAACTCTGAACCTTACACTACATGTGTGCGTTTGTACAGGAGACAGAAAGTAAAATTAAACAGGGTATGTAATCAGGTATTTCATGCCACATCATATTCTGCTAGGGTTTAAAAGGCATATCCAGCAATTGCTAATGACCCAAACTAAGGTCCATGTGTTTCCACATGCCTATCTCTCAACTTTCATATAATACAGAAGCCTACAGGCATACATCATGCATTTAAATTTGGGCAAGATTTGTGCTCCCATTTGGACACCTTTCTTGTTGTGCTCCTGTTCTGCTGAGTTACTCCTGGAAACCAGTGCCACAGCTCTTAAAAGCAGTAATAGTGAGGTCTCTATAGGCAGATAGGCAAAAATAGCTCACACAAGGGTGACCAGTTAGCCACTTCATAGCTAATGTAGGTAGGCCAAAGCTTATGTGAACTTTGCCTACTCTGCAGAACTTTTCAAAATTTGCTTTTATTCTATTCCCTGCCTTCCAAGTAGAATTCATCTCAGCAAAAGCAGCATCTGAAAGGTGAAGAAGCAGCAGGTACAGGGGCTGTTCTAAATGCTGGAACCCATTGACCTGCCTGTGTCCTCATCTGGTTGGCAAAGAACTTAGAACAATGCCAGATGCTCACAGCCATGGCTGACCAAAGTCACCCAACCCCACCTGGTCTTTGACGGTAAGTGGTTCTGGGTGCAGACAGTTCTCACCGAGAGAGCATCTTGAGGATCTTGGATGCTGCAGTAGGGCTCATGTAATTCCAGGGGCTGTGACTGTGCCAGTTGTGGTCAGGAACATTGCCTGCAAAATGTCCCAAGTTATGCTGTTTTTTTCTGTGATAGAGTTAATTTTCTNTTGGATGCTGCAGTAAGGCTCATGTAATTCCAGGGGCTGTGACTGTGCCAGTTGTGGTCAGGAACATTGCCTGCAAAATGTCCCAAGTTATGCTGTTTTTTTTCTGTGATAGAGTTAATTTTCTTCACAGGAGCTGGTATGAGGCCATGTTTTGGATTTTTGCTGGAAACAGAGTTGATAACACAGCGATGCCTTCACTATTCAGAAGGCAGCACTTACACAGAGCCAAGGCTTTTTCTGCTCCTCACATCACCCCATCAGAGAGGAGACTGGAGGTGCACAAAGAGTTGTGAGGAGACACAACTGGGACAGCTGACCCCAACTGACCACAGTGATATCCCATATCATTAGGGTCATGCTCAGCATAGAAGGTTGGGGAAGAGGAAGGAAAAGGGGGAGAGATATTCGAAGTGATGGTATTTGTCTTCCCAAGTCTTTGATATGTGTGATGGAGCCCTGCTTTCCTGGAGATGGCCTGAAACACCAGCCTTCCCAGGGGAAGTAGTTGAACAAATTCCTTCTTTTGCTTTGCTTGCATGTGGAGCTTTTGCTTTACCTATTAAAGAGTATTTATCCCAACCCATGAGTTTCTCACTTTTACCTTTCGGATTCTCTGCCCCATCCCACCAGGAAAGAGTGAGTGAGCAGCTGTGGGGGGCTGAGTTGCTTACTGGGGTTAAACCATGACACAAGTGTAGACAGAGACTTTGGAGGAAATGGGACTGGAACTGTGTTTCACCAGCTGCCTGGAATGGAGCAGGATATGTTGCTGTCTGGCAGCCTTTGCCAGCCAGACTGGCTTTCCACACCCCTTGCAAGGTCCAGCTTCTTGCAGGCAGGCCCCTGGTGCTTTCAGGACTGAAGTTTTCCAGTATTGGCTTTTCACCCAGAACTCCTGCTGCAAATCTCAGGCCTGGCTATTGCTGACAAGAGGAAAAACATCGTCTCTTGAATGGTCTGGAGCTAACAATGATCTCTGACAAAGGTGATAACGCAAACTGGGTTGAGTGTCCCTATAACATGGTTTGTAAAACTGCCTTATGCAAACCAGTATTAAATAACGGTTGAGCCCTACCCCTGGTTGCCAAACAAAACTGCTATTGCATCTCAGGCAAAAAAAAAAGTGTTCATAGGAAAGATTTTTGAACAGTGCTAACATGATTTTGCAGGCCAGTGTAGACAGTCCTCTAGGGTTGGAATCAACAGAAATAGGATGGATGTTGCAGCTGACTGAAGTTTTGGGAGGATTTTAATTAGCTAGGAATGAACAATAGTGAAATGCAAAGCATTGTGCTGGGCCAGCTCAGTTGGAGGAAGCAATGCAGCTGTGTCAGTGCAGGGCCTTTAGTCCACTAGAGACTCCTGTCTTTGAGGACATCATAAAGCACTTGCAGCCCAGGTACTGGGCTACCAATCCACCGTGGTCCTCAGCCAGCCTGGCTGGAGCTGGCTCAAGGTCCTTCACCCCTCAATCTGTGGTCCCAGACCTTGAAGCAGCAGCAGGTCTGTGGCAGGTGGTAGCTGGTAGATGCCAGTGCTCCGCTGCTAAGCTTCATGTGCTGTATAATGGGGTATGAGAGGAGTCATACCTCAGTGCTACCTGGCTTGACAGCATCTTTGAGTGAAGTGACATTTTCCTCCCCTCCCCCACCAAACTCTCTCTCCCCATCTTTTTTAAGGGAAAAAAAGAAGAAAGGAAGCTTGCATTCTGATGCTGGGTCAGTGGATATAGGATAATTCAAATGCAGCACCTTCCTCCAAGCTATGTGGTACCCAAGGGACAGTATCTTACTCTGCTCCTTCCTATCACTCTGTGCACTTGTAGGGGCTTATGGTATTACTGCAAAACACTCTAGACATGCACAGCATGAAGAAACAAGTTGAAAGGTACATTTGGATGCTCGAGACTCAGATCAGATAAACTCACAGGATTCACGTGGCCTCTGACACCAGGTGATTGCAAATGGTAATAAATACAATCCAAATTTAGGTTGGCACATGCTTTCCTAGCAAGGGGACTGAAAATAACTGCATTTTAACAGACTAAGTGGTTAGAGAACTTTGTTAATTCAGACATAAACCTGTTAGCATAAAATATTGCCGGAGGTCTAAAATGGCCTCAGACAGTTTACATTTTTTATCAGGATTGCTGTTGGAGACAACTAACCCTTTCTCTCCCTCCTTAAGAATAATGTTGCTTTTCCACACAACAACTCGAAAGCCAATCTCTTTGTACACAAGAGAAATGCCTCTAATCTAGACTTTATTAGACTGATCATTATATAATGGCTTTAGAAACTCTGGACAAAATAGAGCAGCGGGTTTAGCTGACGGTAATGTCAGATTGCTGTCAATAATCCCCAGCAGATGCAAACGTGTGACCCTTTTTCCCCTTAATTGTTGAATATTTATTTTTATCTTATAATGTTAATAAGGTTTATTGTGCTGCAGAGAGAGCTGATATCACATGACCTTCATCTTCCTGACTCACAACAAAACCAGAACCATTACACTGCCTGTCACGTCCTGTTGTTTAATGATAATGTGTAGGTTAGTTGCTTTTCTTCCCCACACAATATTATTTATTCCTTTTGGACTGCCTTCCCTTATTTGGAGTTGCCATCGTGTTGAGCAAAAAAGCGTGACTGAAATAGGAGGTTCTGGAGCACCTTTTCAGCCCGAGCAGCGGGAACAAAAAAGACCCCAGTAAACCCGACTAGTTTTAAGATAGCACTTTATCAGTTTATGAATGGCATTATAAGATGTGATTGCCTGCCAGAGCAGAGGACTGGATTTGATGAAGCAGGAGGGACCTAGCAATCCCGTCTTCCTAAATAAGGCCTAGATAAAAGCCTGAGTAACCCCCATCTCAGTAAATAAAAGCAGACTATGCGAAGGACATGAGAGGAAAAAAAAAACCCAGACAATTTTCATTTTCTTTGGAACAAAACTGACTCCATCATGTATATTTGAGATGGCAGGAACCCAAAGTAAAGGTTTGCATCTGGTCCTCTATTTGTGCTGTGCTGAGCCAGGATCCCCGACACAGATAACTCATTTTGGATCAGCCATGTTGGTGTTGCACAGGATGTAAGAGCCAAATTGGTATGAACAGAAAAATGAAATATCTTGGAGAGCTAGGCTGTAGCTTAGGCTGCACCTTTTCACAGCACTGCAAGGAAAGGTGAGGCTCACATTCAGATGGATTAAATTTATCTTGAATTCACACACCTGCAAACAAACGGCTGCAGTTCCCAAAGCATTGAGCAACACTGCCACGTCCAGCAGCTGCTTCCCACTGCCTCCACAGCAAGGGGGAAACCCAAGGTGTGCTTCAGGCTCAGCACCTCCTGCCAGTCACTGGGGCAGACCAACCAGGGCATCACATCCCTCAGTTCTTGGCCCTACATCTAAACTAAGTAGGGATATGGAGCCCTCCTCAATATGCTTCGGAAAAGCAAGCCCAGGGCGGGAGGATGCACAGTTAACTTCCCAGCTGAGAAGTTCAGCCCTTTGGGCAGTTGTACCAGCCTCCCAACATGGCCTAGCTATGAGTGGTCTTGCTGGAAGGAATGGGGTTAATTGTGGAGGAGGTCCCCCACTTTCTGCAGGCAGACAGGACCTGGGCTCTGGCTTCGCATCAACAGCTTGGCAAGGGGCGCAGCGGGATGCCCAGAAGATTTAGCATATTGTCTGTGCCAGAAATCTCCAGCTGCACGGTTCTGAACACAAACTTAGTATATCCTCAAAACAGTGAAGATAAGTAATTTCTGGGTTTGTTACATGTTTTAAATGGCGCGAGAGCCCTCAGCTATTCCAACACATTCCCTCTGCAGGTTCATTAATGAGACCTATGGGAATTGGATTGGGTTCTTTTTCACTCTGTTATTTGGACTGTGAGAAAAAAATTGCAGAAAGGAGAAGCTGTTTTCAAGCCAGGACTTTTTTTTTTTTTTTGTTTTTGTTTTTGTTTTTTTTCAAAATTGAAATGTTTTACCAGGCTTTTGCTGTGAAGTCCAGATATTTTGGGTATCTATGACTTATGCTGAGACTGATCTAGATTTTTGTGGGTGGTTATTTTACTTAGATCTCTGTGATGAATTATTTACGTTGGGTTTTTTTTAAACATGATATTATGGTCTGAAAATAATAATTCATAGTATAAAAATAATGTTTCGATCCATGCGGTAGTGAAACAATATAGTACTTTTGCTTTGTTCAGAGGGCTCTGTAAGCATTAGTGAAGTGAATGTTAGAGTGCACTTGTGAATTAGGCAGTAGATCCCAATCGCAGTGACACACAACAGGACTGCTAAATTGGCATTGGTATAACTATTTTGATGAGAATAGGATCATTATTACTGGGATGATAAAATCTCCACAACCCCCAAGCCTGGTTGCAGTTATATCAAAAATGAAAGTACTATATCTGGGTCTGGCTGTTCCCCAAATACTGGTATTAGCACTCTTCCACTGACTCTAAACTGGCATAGGCCGGGTCTTGGTTTTCAGCTTGTTACATCAATACTGATGTAGCTAACTTGTGACTGATGTCATGGTGAAATCATAGATCCATTGAAGTCACTGGCAAAATTCCCATTCATTTAACTAGTCCCAAGGTTTTGCCATGCACAGTTTTAGGCTTCAAGGGCAATACTCAAAACACAGGTCACACCCAGTTACAACATGGCTGTTTCCCTAATGTGGGAACAAGATGATCAGAAAGTGGCAGTGTCCTCAGGCTTTTTCACAGGGTGGGCAAATCTGGTGGGGCCAATTGCCACAGAAGCACCTCTGTCCACCAGTTCTTTACATGCACATGACATTACAGAAGTCACTGTAGTGAGCAAGCAAAGCTTTAGCTAGTTTTGAGTCAACTTATTATCAAAAGGAAAAGAAGAAGAGCTGCATTAACTTCCAGCTTCCCACTGGCTGCCTATCAGGTGGAAACCTTGACCCGCTGTATCACTTTCACTGGTGATGCAGGCCTGCGATTTAGTGCATAGCCTCTGGGAATCACAGGGAAATCACCCTGCAGTCACATTCCCTGAGCTGTGAAACAGGCACAGATGCACATGGACTGCCTGCATTGCCCCATTTTTCTGTGCTTTGGCTGAAGCTGTGAGTGCCTCTGTGTCGTGTGAGTGCTTTGCTTATGCAGATAGAAGCTACCTGTGCTGTGGGGCCACAGTCCCAGAAAAACTGGTCCATATCTCCCTTAAGGAAAACCCAACAGTTTGGACTTCTTTTTGTGTCACTCCTTGATGGAGTTTACATGCCATAAGCAGCATGCTTGCTGCTCTCTGGAAATCCACGGGAGATGTTGATTCCTCAGCGCTCACTGTTTAAGAAGAAATATGATCCACCCCTGTATGGGCTGATCCACTGAGAAACAGCATCATGAGCTCTAGCTTGGCTTTGCAATGCTTTTGATACCCACTCTGTTTGAAGTTAGGCAGGATGTATCTGCCATACACAGTGGTGAAGTCAGAACGTACTGCGTCACTAAGGCTAACTTTCTTTACCATTAAAATAAATGAGCTAGCACTGTGGACTGCAGTAGCAAAGATTAGGCAGTATGGTCTGGATCACTTTAATGAGATAGGTACAAACCCAAAAATGTACCTTTCTAGGTAGTCGAACACTAGGACATACATTCAAAAACAGAATACAGGCTACAGTCCTAGGACTGCAGGGAGCTCCAGATCTACAGAGGATTGACTTTGAAAAAGATGAGTGTTTCTAACAGTTCAAGAAGGTTGTGGATGAGATGAGGATGAATCCAAGAAAGGCCACAGAGCAAAATGACTAAATGTGGCTTGAAGTGACAGACTGGAGAAGACACTCCATCTGTTTAGCTTAACGAAGACAAAGTTGAGGGAACGACTTGATCACGGTCTCTAAATACTGACATGGGGAACAGAAATGTGATAATAGAAGGCTTTTCAATCTAGCTGACGCAACCATAATATGATCCAACTGGAAGTTGGAAGCCAGACAAATTTTGACTACAAATAAGGTGCAGATGTTTAACAGTGAGGGTAATTAACCAGTGGAACTAATTACCAAGGACTGTGGGGACTATCACCAACAACTTTAAATCAGGATTAGATTTCCCCCCTCTCCTGCCAAAGATATGCTCTATTTCATTCAGGAATGAATTCATAGATGTCCTTCATTGCAAGTGTTATAGGTAATCATGCTGGCTTGCTCTGCCTTTACAGTCTGCACCTCTGCAATTCACTGTCCCTCAGAGTACCCAGATGTCATGCATAAAACCTGCAGTGCCTGCCCAAACTGGTTCATGCTCTTCATTTCATACCCCAGGCTGTTAAATAAGGGGACAAATGGGTAAGAGTGGGAGGAGAAGGCTGTGGGCGATGGGATCATAGATCCTCTTCATGAAAGGCTGTGCATTATGTTGGTGATTCAGTTACCTCTTAAAAGATATAAAAAGAATGTAAGAATTCAGATGGTAAATGTAATTGTCTGCCCTGCTAAAAGCATTGCAGACAAAATGAGCTTTCAGGAAAGATACTGATAAAGCGCACTTTGTGTTCCTCTTGCTGTGGCTGTCCTGACTTTTGCCAGGGCAAGAAGCACCTAAAATTCAGCAGAGGAAGAAGCATCCCCTGTCTGGAGTGGAGCTATCTGGGAGAACATGAGGGAACCAACACGTCGTTCCTGGTCTGCAGTTACAGACAGCAGAACTGCCACAATCTGTGGTGAAGTCCACGTGGGCATTTGATCTAAGAAAACAAACAGCCCAGCATCATAGAGTCACAGAATAATGGAATAGTTAGGGTTGGAAAGGACCTTAAGATCATCTAGTTCTAACCCCCCTTCCATGGGCAGGGACACCTCACACTAAACCATGCCACCCAAGGCTTCATCCAACCTGACCTTGAACACCACCAGGGACGAAGCACTCAGAACTTCCTTTGGCAACCCATTCCAGTGCCTCACCACCCTTACAGTAAAGAATTTCTTCCTTATATCCAATCTAAACTTCCCCCATTTAAGTTTGAACCCATTACCTCTTGTCCTGTCACTACAGTCCCAAGAGTCCCTNCCTGACCTTGAACACCACCAGGGACGAAGCACTCAGAACTTCCTTTGGCAACCCATTCCAGTGCCTCACCACCCTTACAGTAAAGAATTTCTTCCTTATATCCAATCTAAACTTCCCCCATTTAAGTTTGAACCCATTACCTCTTGTCCTGTCACTACAGTCCCTAATGAAGAGTCCCTCCCCAGCATCCCTATAGGCCCCCTTCAGATAATGGAAGACTGCTATGAGGTCTCCACGCAGCCTTCTCTTCTCCAGGCTGAACAGCCCCAACTTTCCCAGTGAAGTCTTGGGTGCAGCAGCTAAGAGGGAGGCATGCTGGGTGGCCTAGGGACCTGTGATGAATGGAACCCATGATGGACAGAACCCTGTCCAGGACTTGCACAGTCCCTGGTAGGACCCATGCTGTGCTCCAGTTCTCACTTGCCTGCTGCTGGGAGGCCACACTGGCCCCTCAGGTGAGCTCAGGGCAGATGAAGGGAAGGCCAGCACACGAGACAGGGTATAGACAGTGTCTCCCTGGCTGTGAAATCATGGGAAGACCAGAGGTGTTTGTAGTTTTCCCGTCACAACTGTTCTCCCTCCTGACATGGTGGTGGTGTTGACTCCATAGCAGGACCCAGAGCCCAGGCAGCATGCAGCTGCAGCTGGGTGACAGAGAGATCATGGGGGGCTCTCCCAGGCAAGGCACAGTGTTGCCCTGGACCAAGGTGGCCCTGCCAGCCTTCTGGAGCCTTCTAGAACCTTCCAGCACCTTCTCCCCCTTGCCCAAGTTGAGCATAGCCCCTCAGAAATAAAGTATGTGAGACCCATGTCTCCCAGCCGCATCTCTGTCGAGGCCAGGACATGCTGGGAGCCGTCTGTGCCGAGGGGAGGGCTCCTCAGCTGCCTGCTCGCACCTGCCGTCGCTCGCAACTGCAATTAGCTGCACCCAGTCCAAGCCAAATTGAGGCCCCTTTCAAACCGCAACTCTGTGCGTTTTGTTTCCAAAGGGAAGTTCATCTTTTATGTGCATGCAAAATGGATACAACCCAAGGAACGGCTCTTTTTTTTTGGTGTTGTTTTCCTTGTCTCAGCCAGGCAGGGATTTGCTTAAAAAAAGCAAGTGCTGCTGCGGTGGGAGATGCAGTGGCTTGGGGTTTTCAGCCATCCTTCTTTTGTGGCTTGGGAAAGGTTGTGTTTTCTCAAAGAGCGGGCTCGGCGTGTGGTCTGATCACAGTGAGGGGATCCCTGGTGTGGGTGGGCAAGCTGGAACCCCTGCCCTGTTTGGGAAGCTTGTTCACTTTGTTCAGAGCTAGGAGAAGAAGTGTGTGGGGGGTGCACTTCTGCTGCCTGTGGGGAGGACATGTGTCCCAGGGGTGCAGCGAGCCCACTTGGGAGCTGCATGGGTACAGACCTATGAGTGCTGGGCAATCTTTGCATTGCCTTTGGCCCTTTCCCTCCTCCCTCACCCCTCAGCATTGCTGTTCCTCCATGCGCATCCCCATTCACCCATGTGGGGCTCCTCCTTTCCAAGGAGGCTGCAGGCGTGGTGGTCCCCAGCCCTGGTGCATCAGTTCACCTGAAGGCAGAGCCCCGCTCAGGTGACTGGCAGGAGGTGCTGATTCAGTGGTGTGTGGGGGATCCCGCAGCCACAGCATTAAGAGGGTTTATAAAAGAGATAAGGTGCAGCACTGAGCTTCCCTTGCTAATCATGTGGCATGGAATTTGGGACTGTATGGAGACTTTCGGCACGGCTGACAGGTACACAGTGCTGATCCAATTGTCCTCACAGCCACTACCAGCCAAAATAAGGGGCAACTGGAATTACAAAGGATTTTTGGGTAAGCGCTTAGCTTCAATTCTGAATGATCTCTTAGAGATAATCCACATGTAATCCTCAATACAGAGAGTCTGCTTTAAAGGTGGCTCCATTTTGAGCAGGCCTCAATAACGCATGGATGTCCCGATTCACAAAATAAAGGGGAGGAGAAAAGGGGAAAGCCACATTGGTTTTGCAGCCTTTTTTCTAGGCTGAATAAAATTTAGGGAAGTGGGTGATCATGTATATACCATTTATTAAGAGAAGATTACCTGCTTGGTAATTATTTCTTTGGGAGAATAATTTTACACTATAGTGATCATGTATGACTGTCTCAGGCAGGTCTGATGTATCTAGAAAATAAACAAATGAACAAAAATCTCCTGTAATGACTCAGTTCATGATGTTTATACCTCAGAACACTGTTGTTGTTGGGTTTTTTTTTATTTCAATGAAGAAAGGCAGAAACTGGGTAGCAGCCGAGACTCAATGTGAGGGAATGAGTGCACTGATGGTTATCATCATCTCTCTTCCCCTCTACACATGCTGATATGAAGGACTGACTGGTCCAGTGGCACTTACGCAGCATCTGAGTGTCCCACAGGCACTGGTGCATTGGTTGGCCTCATTGCAACCCCATGAAGTGAAGCAGGAAAATGTGCTGCTCCCAGAAGCACAAATCCCAAAGAGGAGCTGGTGCCTTTTCCTTACTTCAGTGTCCATACCCCTGTAGTCTTGATCACAGTCTGGCACCTGACCCTGCATGACCCTGACTGCTGGGGCTGTAAGGTTGGGGTTAAGCCCAGGCCTCTAGCATCTGAGACCTGAAACCCCTTCTGTGGTCAGCACCATCACTTCAGGCTTGTTCTTCCTCTCCTGAGCAAATCGTGTCAGAGTGAGGTGTGGGGAACACCACAACAGGGGCAGCACTGCAAGAGCAACACTTCCCAACCTATCCTCTTGCTCTGCACGATGATGAGTCCTGCTGCTCCCTCAGAGAGCTACCGCATGTGGCAGGAGGGAGGCTTGCAGGCAGGATTCAGGTCTGAACTACTTGTCATTCGCACATGTATGAAACTACAACTGTAGGCTCCCAATTTGTACTGCACTGAGGCCAGACCCAGAATGAGAGAGAGATCTCCGAACCCAGCTACACATTTTGCATGCTTTATGCTGGCACAAGACTTAGGGCTGGGTTTTCAGAAGGTCTAATTCCTCTTGGCACCCACTTAAGCGTTCATGCCTTGCTATTTATCTCCTTTGAAGAGTGCTCTTCCTACAACAACTTGGTTGCCATTGAGTGAGCACAGAACAGTTTGAGTCTGCCACAATTACTTGTGTGAGTAATCCTTGGGTAATCCCGAGAGGTTTTACCTATCTGACTAAGGACTCTCAAAATATCACCGAACACTGGGATATATATCTTCTAGAAATACTTTTGGCCCATTGCTTCCTCTAGGGTTTTGAAGGCAACTGGAATAGGTTTTGTAATCTTGCGTATACCTTAATTAACATCTCTGCAACATTTTAAACAACAGGCTCAGCTCTTGGCTATACAATAGAGCCATGTTGGAAATGATACGTGTTCATCCTGAACCATTATTCCCCTAGCTACCTGCCATAAGCAGGGAAAGGAGGCCCTGCCAAACACCACAGAAAAAAAAAATTAATCTTTCCCTGTTAGCAAATTCTGAAAAAGCAAATAACATTTTCCTAGTTTGTTTGCTCATTTGTTCCTTAAAAGAGGCAAAGGAATCTGTGAATCAGAAGAATTCCCATCTCAAAAATTGCTTTGGCAGTCAGTGGCTTGTAATTTAAGATTAAGTGATTGAATTTCATGCAGCCTTACTTAAAATTCAGTACCCCACACACTGTCACCATACGCATAAAAAACCCTGCACAACAGCCCCCCTCTCCCCCACCATCTATAACATCTACTATAAATCTACTATAAGTTGGTGAAAAAATGTCCAATCAGCTGGGAGGTCACAAAATGCACTTAATAAAGACATTGCTTGCATGACTGCTGGATTTTTCCCCTCACAGCATTCACAGCCTATCAGGCAGCTTCCGTTCCGATGCAATGCCAGTGCCCGGGCTGACTTCAATCAGGCTCCACAAATCAGCAGAGCAGAAATGCCTCCTTTCCTCCATCACCTGAAGCCAATGCTGACTCATCTCTCCAGACCCATTCCTGCTGCCCCTCCTCGGAATTTGCTGATTGCTGAATCATTTCCCACCACCCTGCTTTCTTTTTTGATTCCCCCTGAACTGAGTGTCCCTTTGCTGAATGCAACACGCTTCATTTCCACATCTGACTGAAAGGGAGTATGGAAATTAATTGGCTCAGGCTGCTTGCAGCCTTTTACACACGCCTGTACTCCATGAGAGGTGCTGTGCAATTGCCTTTCCATTGTGGTTTCCCACCAGCCACCTGTCTCCTTGCGCACACACAGCCTGGGTACCAGAGATGGATGTCCCCTTTTTCTCCCTGTTGTCCAAGAGGGAGGGCAGCTGGCAGGGCTGTCCTCGTGAGGGCTGGAACTGCCCCTGTTTGACTCAAAATAGGCCAGATTTAGTGAATTCTCCAGCTTGTGGTAAATAGCGTGTGACTGGTGCTTTGGCGAGGGCTGCAGGAAGATGTTGTACACTGCAGTGTCACTTCTGCTGAAATGGTTATTTGTTCTCCCTGCTGGAAGTAGAGACCAGTTGAAAGAAAGCAGCCGGGGAACATCCCTCTGCTGTGGGAGGAGGGTACTGGGGCCCTTGCAAGTTGCAATATAATCTGGCTCCATGGCTACACTCCATCCCAAACATTTTTATGCCTAGCTTTCTAACTTCCATTGGTTTCATACCCTGTTTTCTCATGGGGCTTTCTCCTGACTGTGGAGAATTTGGATTTCCCTGGAGAAGTTACCCTATGCCTTGGATGCAGGAGTGCTATTATTACCATTGCAGAGGCACAGACTGAAGATAGTGGTACCTCTGTCCTGCACTGAACAGTCTCCTGATGAGCTGACGCATGGCTCTGTGGAGCTTTTCCAGCTCCATGCAAATGACAAAGCTGGGCAGAAAGAAGGCCTTATCTTCATGTCATGCAAAGGGAAGCTCAAATGGAATAAGACTTTACAGCCAGCCAGGCAGCAGGGTGATGTCAGGCAGTCTGGGAGTACCTGTGTAACATGGGGAGGAATGTTTCAGACACAACTGCTCCGAGATTCTGGGAGTAACCCAGTGATTGCTGGGGGGTAATGGGCTTTTTTGAGGGGTTGATGGTGCAAAACTGACTCTGACTCAATTACTTGCTGGAGAAGCAAATCTGAGATCTAATATTCAGGAGAATATTGATCATTCGTACTGATTGTGTTTTGTTTGCAAGCACTTGAAAAATGGCTTATAGAATCCTGGAGAAGGACTTCTGTGCCCAGAAACTTGTCTCATTTTGCCCTCTACAATCAGTTGGTCTAACAAAAGATACTGTCTCTACACCCAGACTTTATTTTACCTAAGTCCTTGGACCATTAGTCACCACAAAGCTACTTTGAGGTTGCTAGGGCATTTGGCAGGAGATCAGTGGCATGATCACTGCAGAAGTCTATAGCAGTCCCAAACTACTAATAAGAATATTTAGGTAGAGACACCCTTACACCCTTACCTCCCTCACCTATGGCATCAGGCCTTGCACCCTGCTCTCAACAGGCTGATGGTACGCGGCCCACTGGGTGCTCGTGACTCATATTTGCAGAGACTTGGGATGATCTATTCTCACAGCACTGTCGGTCTCATGCTGCTTGTGGTGTCTCTGGCATGATGCCCATCTTTCTGTTCCATCTTTGAACTACTTCTTGCCCTAGGACTCCTGGCCTGTAAGAAGGACTACTTTCTATTATTAATACAATAGCAAGAAGTGAAAGAGCAGGCACATTTTAATGTGGTACCATTTACAGAAGAGACATGATCTTCTGCACACAGGATGTCAAAACCAAATGAGAAACTTTTCCTCTAGTTTTCTCACAGTTTCTCCCAGAGCCACTGCTACTTGAATTCTGGAAATTTACAGGATGAAGGATTTTGTCATGATATCTAATTCTAATCTGAAGTGATTTACTGTTAAGTTGAAAATCAAGCCTGTACATATCCCCCTCCAAGTGGTTTCTATGACAGTTTCTATTAACCATAAAAATGTCACTTGCTAGGAAGTATCAGCCTTCTTACAGGCTTTGCAATCATCACTACCAGATGCACACTTACTGAATGGAATAAATAATAGTCTCGTACAATTAGCCTACCATGCAGGACATGTCTGGCTATCTCTCTTGGCTCCAAAGTGATGTTTTCACAAGCAAACCCATATATCAAGAGATGAGGTCTATTTGGATTCTCTGAAGTTCTTCACAACTTGAAATGTTGTAATGCCTTATAGGTAAAGCATACTGGTATATAAACTTAGGCTAAGAGTTCTGGTGCATATTTTTGTGGTTTCAGCTTATATAAGCAACTGAAATATCCATTTGGTATTGTTCTGACCCAGAAATTAAAAAAACAGTGTCTCTTCTGTGGCTTAGAATGTATTTTGAAATACACCAATGGCTTTGTGGCATTTTCTGCCATTGCACAATCACAGTAAACCTGGTACTGTGCAGATGAACTTTGTCCCCATCTACCCTTGAAGGAAATGACACAGAGCTTTTATTGAGGCTGTGTGTATGGTTGAGGGCTGCTGTCCGTGTGGGGATATGTTAGCAGTGTTGAGACACAGGTTTGAGTTACTCTGGTCCTCAGCTGTGAGCTGGAATGAGAGTTTGGTTTTGCATCATGGTCTGCCAGAAATCTTTGCGTTTACACTTAAGGTCTCTGCTGTTGGCAGGGAACTCGAGAAATCAGCCTGAATAATGAAAATGACATTGACCTGGTCCCCACATTTTAAGCTATATTCTGAAGAGAAGTCATAAAGAAAGTTGCAACCTGGACCTACATTGCTGCGCTTGCATCTGCAGATTGAAATCCATGGGGTTGCAGTGCTGAAGTGCTGGATTTGGACAGCGTGAGACAGATAGATACCCTTGCAGCAGCAGAAGCCTTGGAGCCCTGCAGCAAAGGAATCAAGAAGTCTTGCTGTTTTCACCTGCCATGTTCTTCTCTTCTTTGCATCCATCTGACTACAGAAGTCAGTGAACTTTGACTTGTGTGTTGGGGAAGAAAATCACCATGACACAGTTTGCAGCTGTCACAGTGAATAGAGATATCAGCAAGGTCTACAGAGAATCTGGATCCCTTGGTGGGGTGAGTCTACAGAGCCTGGGCAAATCCAAAAGAGTGAGGGGAAAAAGAAAGCATTCCGTCACATTTCTAGTGTAAGGAGATTGTGTGTTTGAAAGCAGAATCTCTGAGAGAGACACATAGGCTATGACTTCAAAAAAGGTTATAACTAACCACCGTACCAAGGGAGTCATTCTGATGTGAATGAGAACAAATGTCCTCTCCTGAGATGAGCACCATTGGTGCAGGGAGTTGTATGAGGCTCTTGAGAATCAGGCAAATGGAAGCTCTTGTGCCACGCTGGGCAGTGCTCATGGGAGGACATGAGGTGGGCAACAGAAGGGTTTAGTAACTTCTCCCCTCTGTCTGCTTTGCAAAGGCTGTTGTGAAAACGGAAATGGTTTAGAAATGTCTGGCAGAATGATCTGCGATCTGTCAAACGTGCTCTAAAGGGGAAGCTGAAGAAGCTTATTCTATGAGGCTTAAGAAAAAAATCTTCAAGTATGACTTGACTTCAGTGCAGGCAGAGGAGAAGTATTTCTGATGCTAGCAGGTCCTTTGTCTTTTATCTACCAAGTGAGTATATATTCCAGAACAAAAAATCACTGTGCGTCTCTCACCCATGGAATTTACAAAGATTCATAAATTAAAGTTACAATTACAGAATATTATACAATAAACAATGCTAAAGACTGCTGTCAGAAGGAAAAGTACATGTGGTCTGTTTGTGACTACAGAAGATTAATACCTAGAACGTTCTATTGTTTTTTCACATGGTGGAATTGGTTTGAAGCAATTTCACTGTCCCTTGAAATCTTGTGAAAACAGAAAGCAGATTATACTGATACGAGAAAAGATGATGCTCAGAGTTGTGTAAGGACCAAAACCCCACATATATTCTTTAATGGGATGAGGCTGCTTTTTTTACTGCAATATTAACACATGAACCTTGGAGACTCTCAGCCAGTGTCTAAGCATGCTCCTGCATTTCATCCAATGGCTCAGGAGCAAAAGCACCAGCTTTTATTCAGCAACATGTAGCTCCAAAATCAATGTCAGCTAAGCATTTTCACTGCTAACAAGCTAAACATATTCACAGATATTACTTGGACTAAAACTTGATAAATAGCACTGGAGGACTCTGAAGGAGACAGATTGTGTGTGAATGTTCTTTTCTGCCCGGGGCAGATGAGAGAAAAGAAAAAAGTCATTTTGCATGTTTTCATCCCTGATACCTACGATGTGGCTTTTAAATGGCTGAATGTCATCAGAAAAACAATGACTTGGTGAGTATTTTGTGTGGAAAGATCCAATTTAAAAAGTGGGATTTGTAGGCCACACAGAAAAAAATACATCATGTCTCCAAATTCCAGTCCAGTGAAAGCTTGGGAATTAGTTGGGCCAGGTAGTAAGCGACCTCTCCATATTTCAGAGTGATAGCAGGAACACATATATGCTGTGTGCAAAGGCACTCACTGAAAAAACCAAAATTGAGCCAGTATCTCTGAAGGGTACCAGACTAATAAAAATGGGAAGACAAGACTTCCACCTGCAGAGTAGGCATTCCAGAGGTCCTGGGAGCCCTAACTTATCTGCATAGTGGAGAACTCAGTGACTCAGTTTTGTTTTAGCATCTGTGTCTGTGAGGAGAGAAAGGACAACTTGGTACCAAGTGGATGATCCCAGCCCACTTCGTGACTGAAGTGTTACCATTATCGTGCATTAGATTTGCCATAGCAAATAAAGAATTGAAATTGAAATAAAGTATTGGAATTGCAGTAAAGGCTACATGTGAAATTGAACAGTGTCATAAACCATACCTTAGATGGCTATAATAATAAAAACTGTTGGAAAGCCGGGACAGCTGAAGATTTTGTCCTTCTCAAAAAAACCCCAAATTAACCCGAGCCCTCTGACTCTTCACTTTTAAAACAAGTCTGTACAGCCTTAACATTGACTTTGTCTCTCTATGTTCAGTCTCTCTGCGCTCTGTTCAGGGAAGCACATAGAGAAAATAGGAGTTCACTGGCAATCCAGACCACGGCATTTGCTATGAGCAACCTGCTCGTGGTTAGGGGTCCTTGCCTGAAGATTCCCACTCATGTCCCATTGACTTTATGGATAGTCCTAGGGAGCTTGTCTGAGCACACCTGAATGTTTGTACAGCACCTGATGCAAATGGTCTGCTGTCCTGCTTCATTTATCAAATGATAACATAATAATACTGTAATTGAAGTCACTCACACAGGCAGTAATTATCTAGTGATTCAGTACAGCACAGACTTGCTAGGTGGAAGACTGCACTAAGCTGATGCAGAGATTTCTATCTTGCCAATCAGTTTCTGCATGCTAAATGTATTCTGAATTTACGAATGTTGAAGTTTTAAGGTGAGATTTTTCTCTGCTTGGGCTAAACCCAGAAGCGATTCATTTTTGTAATGCCAGAACAAACCCATTCAGCGCCTTTTGAATTATGTGAGCCTGAAAGACAAGGCATTGATAACGTTGCTATTAACAGCCAAATCAAGACTCCCTGACAGCACATATAATAATATTTTTTTTTAATTTATTGAGCAAGGAACAGCAATACAGGGGGAGGTGGAAGGCAGGAAACTTCACTGAGTTTATGCCTGCCAGTGAGTGACACCTGATCCAGAAACCAGGCTCCGGTGATGTACAGTGCAGGCAAAGTATGCTTGAATTAATGCCTAAGACCTGGCTGATGCATACCTCATAGTTAATCTGGTTACGCGGGGTTTATTTCACAGTCGGAAGTTCTTGCGCTGGAAGGGAGTCCTGCTGGGGTTTTCTGAGCACACGACTGAATTAATGAATGAATGAATGCAGCTTGCCAGCACAGATTTAAATTGCTTACTAGATCAAAATCTGATCATTTTCTCTGTCCTTTCTTCCAGCCTCTCTGTCTTTTATTTATTAGTTTATCTGAGAAAACAGATAAAGAGCACAGATTTAAAACAAAACAAAACAAAAACCAAACAAATAAAAACCCCCAAACAGATAAAGTGTCTGCAAACATCATCAAGGCAGCAAATGCAGACAAATGCTTGTTTACCATGCTGGCCTGAACCTTCGCACTGAGCTTTGAGCCCCGGTCCTGGGTTGGGAAGTCCCTGGCAGAGGCTGGTGGGTGGCTGGTGCTGGCCGTGGGGCTGGGGGTGCAAGGACCCACGGCTGTGAAGCCTCTGTGGCCCCGCTGCCCTGAGAGAGTCATCTTGCCACCGACAAACCTTTTTTTGCAGCCCCTGGGAAGAGGACAGCATTAAAGCAGTGAAGCAATGCTTTTGAAAGGGTGAGAAATAAACGGGGGCTGCTCTGCCTTCCTGCACGTTATTTCTATCTTTCAGATCCATGCTGTCTTTGGTACTAGCCAGTTGTCAGACTTTAATGGGTGCTTGCAAACAGGATCTCTGGAATATTTTGATTTATTTGGCTACTGGGCAGACCTCCAGCCTGCTGTCTTGACTGCGGTGTTTGTATTTTAATAGGAGTTTTAAGAAGGCTTGGCTAGGGGTATTTAAGGTAGTCCCCGAGCTTTTACACAGACTTTCTAAGCCCTGATTAAAAACATAGCACTGAAGAGACGCGGTGCCAGATTTTTCGGGAGCAGAGAAGCAGGGACCCTCTAAGTGTGCCACTGTTGATGCTCTCCCGAAGCCCCTTTCAGATGCGCGAGCTCCTCTCACACCGTTGTGGCTCCTTTTGTTTCCCTGTGTCTGGACTCCTTAACTCGGTGTCCAACCGTGCTGCGCAAGGCCAGGATGCAGGCAGCCCTCCTCCACTGCAGGAGCAGGGCACTGGGGAAAAGGACAAGGACGGATGCCTGCTCATCCCCCACCGCGCTCCCCAGCCCCTGCTTTGCAAGGCCAGACGCCTCCCTCCGAGCCCCGGCACTGGAATGCGCTGCAAGGAGGTGGCGTGTGCCTGCAAGGAGCTCAGGGCAGCAGCGAGACGAGACGCGTCCCTGGATTCCGGTCTGCACGATCGCGAGCGAAGGGGATAGAAGGCAAATGTTGCTTATCCAAGGTGAAGGGTTGGCATGAAGGAAAACCAGCCTGAGCTCTGCGCTGAAGTCTGGAGATCTTTCTGAAGGTTCAGTTTTTACGGTGTCTTAGATTTGAATTGTAAAGCTCGTGGGAAGAAGAGGCTGATAATCAAAGAGAGATTCTGCCACTATATCCAGGTATCCTGAGCTGAACTGCCCCTGCTCTTCCTCACCTTCCTTTCCCCGTGCTGCTCACACAGCCTGAGCAGGGATGGATAGCTATGCTGCCTGGTGCAGTGCAGGCATGCAGGCATCTGCTGCTGCATTATTGACCAGGTTTGCTTTCCTCATCCAGAGGCTCGACTGCAAATTTGAATCCAGGTCTCTGGAGGTGCATGCCCAGTGCGCAAGCACTCTGCCTGCTGCTGGCTTAGCAGGGGTCATCACCAAGGTGCACTCCTGCTATACACCCTCCCAAAGGGAGCTCAGCACTTCAGAAACAAACATCTGCTTTGACCGGAGGGACTCAGCTCTCTAATAAAGAGAGGAAAAAAATAAGTTTGGACTTTGAAGGGGTCACAGTGGTCACCTACTTCATGCACTCTGGGAGGCTGTTTAGCCACTGAAAACCAAACTGGGGAGCAGGTCCAGGCTCCCCAGCTGCAGCCTGGAAGCGACTAAACCAAGGAGGTCCATGGTGGATGATTTTAAAAGGTACATCGGAGACAAGATTGTCAGTCAGATCTACAGGTATTTGGTTGGAGGTTTCATCGAGTGAACTCTTTATCAGTGTGAGGCCCTTCAGAGCCAGTGAGCTGTGTGTGGCTGCCCTCTTTCCTCACGTGCACCTGGGGCACACACTGAGAAGAAGGGAAGCTTGAGACCTCGTGGCAAGGTTGAGCTGCTCTGCTTGGCCTCCCCACACCTCCAGCAGCAGCCAGCTGCCCTGAAAGGAGAAGGTGTGATCTCAGCTCATTGCATGCATCCATGCAGAAGGATGGGAGCGCAAGGGTAAATATCAAGGCATCTGGGAAAAGGCTTGCTTGGGTAATGAAATGATTGTGAAGTGACACATCGATTCAGGAGGAAAGATGCAAAAAGCAGCGCATCATAACTTCAAACTTCACCAGCTTGCGGTACCAAGCATCCCTTGAAATGCTAATTAAAACGAGCTGAGGGAGAGGAGCCTGCTAACAGGATCACAGCCACGCTTGGATTGAGTAATAAACATGTAGTAGGCATCCATGTTTCCCTCTATGCGAGCTTTCCAAGCTGAGCTGACTGTAAATGTTGCGGTTATGTGAAGCCCACACAGAGTAGGATGAGAACACAAGCTAGAAAGAGAGGCAAGGCCTAGTTACCAAGCTGGGAGAGAAAAAACCACAACAGCCTTCCAGAAATAAATAAATAACTGCCTGAAATGAGGGCTAATTAACTTGCAATAAACCAACTTAACCACTTAGGGGCAGCGTTAACACAGAGTTAACATGCAAAACAAACCTGTGTTTTCTCACCTGGTTAATTTAATATGCGTGGTGAATATTCATGGTGTATGAAATCCTGATACATCAACACACCAAATGATGCAGTCTGTCAAGCCCAGTAACGTGTGGCAACAGCAGTAACTCAGTCGCTCATCACACAGTGTTAACTTTGATCAGTTGGTGTTTCTAAACGTATTCATAGAGGAGGTAGGACTTCACTGCTTTTCCTCTGTCAGGGTCATGGTATGCTCTATACAAAGATTAAAACCTAAAAAAGGAGATAAAAACGGGCTTCACTTAAAATAAATAGAAAGAAGATGAAATAGAAAAAAGCTGTCTTTGAGAAATGCTGCTCTTGCATGCAGGAACTGAAAACCCCATTTTATCTCCATGGCCACATTCAGATCACTTTGCTTCCAGACAGTATGTTTCTTTCTCTACCTCACATGCAAAAGAGTCCTGGTTCCTTGGATTCCTCTGAAATATTTCCTTGCATAAAAAGGAGCTCAGACCCGTTTCAGGTATGTTCACACTCCCTGATCAGAACAAGTACATAAAGGAAAGGTGTTTTTTTCAGTGTTGCTTGTCTTAGTTGAGTTGGCTCTCCCAGGCAGAGGCAACCAGAAGAACACAATAACCCAGTTTTGTTTTCTTTTAATTTTTTGAAATAAATAAATAAAATAAAGGGAGATTGCGGCTTGAATTCAGCCTCAGGTAAAACTCCACTTACTCACTGCTTTCTTAACCCAAAGTATGAAAAACATGACTTTTCCCCTCCTCTTCCTCATTGGAACATGGTCATTTTCATGGCTCTTACATGGCATGCCAGTGTCCCAGCATCATCTTTACAAGTGCCAGGTACTCCCGCTGCTTTGGCCAGGGCTGGGAGCAGCTGGAGACCTGCTTCCATGGAGTGCCTGGTGCTCCTGGCAGTGAATGCCAGATCCATGTACCACCAGACCACTTGGCAGGAGGAACACGGTCTCGATCAGGTGCAAACATGCGCTCCTGTTTCTGCTGAATTAGCCAGAGCGCACAGCAGGGAACATATGCCAGCTTTATGCTCTGTGCTGTCTGAGGGAGGACAGGGGATACCTGATCTGGCATCAAGTGAGCTCAGTGCGGAAAGAAGATATTGAACATGGCATGAAGTTAAAGTGGGACGGGTAAACGATATCTGATCTGGCAGAAGAAGCTGCTGGTACGAAGTTGGCCTGTCAGAACCATTAAAATAAATTAAAACCAGCAGAGTGAGTGCTACGTGGCCAAAGTGCTTTTGCTGCGGTACCAGGGAATTCAGAGCCAGTGTACTGTGCTGTCAAACTATGCACTTGGGAAATGAGTTGGAAACATGTGCCTACCCTTGCTGGCAGGCCTCTCTGAAGGACAGCGCGGACAGATAGGGAGGTGAAGGGCCAGGGATGTTCAACACTGGAGGTACAGACCTTGTCCAGCATTACCCAAGTGGCAGCAGCTACTGCAAAGCAGACCGTGCCCTGGCAAAGGGCTTCCCCTGAGGCAGGAAGTGGTGCTGGGGGTGCTGTGCTTGGGCCAGGCTGTCAGGGAGCCTGAGCTGGAGGAGAAGAGGGATGTGCGGCACTGCTGCCAGCACTGCTCCTGCAGAGGGAGGGGGATCAGGCTCCAGAGCCATCACCCTGCCAAAAGCATTAAACCGACTGAAACACAGTCCTGTGAGGAAAGGAAGAAAGCAAGCTGTCAGAGGTGAGAGAGAAACAACTGGCCCACTGCACAGCATCATCCACAGACCACCCTTCTCCTTTCAGCTGACTCAAGTGGGTGAACAAAATGGATGATTAGGCACTTGCTTCCTTTACTTATAAAATTTGAGTGTTGCCCCTCTCTTCTCTTCTAAGATGGCCAGCACAGCCTGGGGACATCCAGTCCCATAGCTCCTAGGAACTGGAAGGAGAATGGAGGGGCTGAGTCGTCATGCATTATGCTGAATATTTACCCCTCATGCATGCTATTTGATTTTAAATCTAGCGTGTAATATGCTTTGCATCTAGCGTGTTGCTCTTGTGTGTTTTTCCCTTGCCCTGCCTGTCTCTTGCTGGCAGCTGCCATCGCAAAACAAAAGGCAGCTGCCAGTTTGAGTGAACATCTCTCTCTCTCTCTCTCTCACTCTTTTCCCTCTTGCTCTTGGAGCTGATGCAACACCACTTCACAGGCTGGGTGGCAGACACTGATGCAAGGGGGGCTCACTGCCCTTGGGATGCTCGGGCATGTGGTGCCTCTGAGATTCACTGCCAGAGCTCGAAGCCGTGTTCAAGCTCTTGAAACTAGCTCAGCAGCAGCCAAGAGACAATTGGCTGTCACCCTGCCAGCGCACCAGCTCAAGCTGCAGTGATTGCCCATTTCACAGGGTTTGATGTTGCTGCTTTTGGCTAAGGTGATGATTTATTAAATACTACTTTGGTCTTCTGCCCCAAGAGTCAAACACAGGGATCTCCTCCTCCAAACAGGTGATATTCCCATGTCAGCTGAAAAAAAGCCTGGAAGCAGCAAGACTGAACTGAAACGGCACTTGGAAGAAGAGACTTTCTTGTGTCAAGCTGAAGTACTGTGAGAGGAAAGCAGGGTGAAATGCCAGGACGTAGAGTACCAAGTCAGCTGTGAACCTTGGATGCTGCTGTTCTTTGGCCAGTGGGACTGTGAAGAGTGCAAGCTGCTGCACATGTTGGGGGAGTGCTTCCCAAACTCACCCAGGATATTTATCCCTTGGTTCCTTTTAAGACTGGCTCACTCCATGTTCTGGGAGACTCTGAAGACCATCAGAGGGGTCAGTTCAGCTGTTTTTTTGCAGAGATGGGAAGTATGGAAGAGATGCTTCTGCTTTTCTTGGGGAGCCTTTACCCCGAGCTATAATGGGAACTTGCTTTGGGAAAACATGTTGAACTCTTGACTGCTGTAAATAGCCATGGTCTGGGTAGTGCCTCTGAGAAGGGAGTGCTTCCTGCTGGAGAGGAATGGAGATTAGCTCATGTTTACTGGAGCTATGGTCACTAGCACATCCTCAGTTTTTCCTTATCTCTCTGGGCTGTGGCAAGGGGATAGGGAAAAGGTGAGGGCAGGAAGGTTGTAAGAAGTCAAGCAGGACCCTGAACAGTAGTGTAAAATGAAAAATCCACATAAATGCAAGCCTCAGTTCCAACAGGGAAGTTAGGACATGAGATCTGAAACACCCTCCTGGGAGTCTGGTGTGTGCTGAAGAAGTGTACTGAAACAAATTCTCAGGCAAGCTGTATCACACTGACTGTCAGAGAAACTGAGCCCTCACTCCTTTCCTTTGTGGCAATTTTCTTTCAGGCAGCTCCTGTTTGGTTTTGGTGTGTTTTATTTATTTATATTTTCACAATAGAAATGGGCATCCTTACATCACTTATTGTAAACTCTTTTACAAAAATTATGGGACTATGGGCTTGCTTTGAGGAGCAGTTTGGAAAGATCCTGTTTTGTTCAATTTGCCTGATAATAAAGTCCGAAGCAGACACTGTTTATTGTAAAGCATGAAGGAAAGTGAGGAAAAGAAGCTGCAGAAGACAGGTCTGAAGTCCTTGAGGAGCTGTCAGGTCAGAGGAGAAATTACAAATGTAGGTGAGAAGTTTGTGCTTTTTATAAACAAAGAATGAGCTATGCCCCCCAAGTGAAGATGATTTCCTCTAGATTAAGAAGGGTTGCAAATAAGCAAAGAATAAAAGTTTATTGCCACAAGCAAGAGGGGGCATCTTGCATTGCTTCACAGCGCTGACTTGCCTCTCAGATAGGCAAGCAGGCTGCCTGCACTGAAAGGGTGCACTGCAGGAAAAGAGAGGCAGGAAAAGACAGGCCCTACCATAATCCCCCTCACCTGAGCTCCTGGATGGAGTCCATAGGTTTTCTCTGGTTCCAAAACCTACATAGAAATTACAGTTTATGGCAATGTTTCCAGTTTGATTTATCTAAGTCACACTCTAGAAGTGGAGTGTGAAGGAGCGGTAGCATAAATGAATGGCTAGGTGCTTCAGGTTCTCATGATCTTTGTGCTCTGATTTCCCAGAGTTGTGCTGCAAGACCATCAGTGAATCCCACTGCAAGGATCTCTGTTGCTGTGATGGGACACAGGGCCAGAGGTGCTCTAGCCTACACAATGGCTGTAAAATAGGTAAAGCATGGTTCTACCCTTAAAACCAATATATTCAACTCCTGCGACATTGATGAGTTAGCACACCTATGGCAGAGGGAGTGAATGAGTCAGATCCTTTTCCTTTGGCATCACCTGCACTGGCAAGTCAGGACTGACAGCTCCTGAATGTCTATCCTTTGCCATTGCTTTGGCTCCTCTTCTCTGAAGGCAAATGAGCTTTTCCTGATCTAGGTATTTTCCTAATGGCTTTCCCCTTTAGGGAGCCCTGTTTAGTAGCAATCTTGAATGGTCTCTCCATGTCCCCCTGTGCAGGGCAGGCTGCTGCTGCCTGTGCTGGAGGCTCTGTGGGATTTGGCCTGCAGCAGTCCTTTACAGTGTACCAGCATCTCCATGTCTTCCCTGGTTTGGCTTCCAGCCCCTCTGTGGCTCCAGTCCCTCTTTACCAGGCAGCTTTGCCAGCTCCTTTCTCCAGCACACATAGAATCATCGAATCATACAATAGTTAGGGTTGGAAAGGACCTTAAGATCATCAAGTTCCAACCCCCCTGCCATGGGCAGGGACACCTCACACTAAATCATGCAACCCAAGGCTTCGTCCAACCTGACCTTGAACACTGACAGGGATGCAGCACTCACAATCTCCTTGGGCAACCCATTCCAGTGCCTCACCACCCTAACAGGAAAGAATTTCTTCCTTATATCCAATCTAAACCTCTCCTGCTTAAGTTTGAACCCGTTACCCCTTGTCCTGTCACTACAGTCCCTAATGAAGGGTCCCTCCCCAGCATCCCTATAGGCCCCCTTCAGATACTGGAAGGCTGCTATGAGGTCTCCACGCAGCCTTCTCTTCCCCAAGCTGAACAGCCCCAATTCTCTCAGCCTGTCTTTGTATGGGAGATGCTCCAGTCCCCTGATAATCCTCGTGGTCCTCCTCTGGACTTGTTCCAACAGCTCCATGTCCTTTCTATGTTGAGGACACCAGAACTGCACACAATACTTCTGGTGAGGTCTCACGAGAGCAGAGTAGAGGGGCAGGATCACGTCCTTTGACCTGCTGGTCATGCTCCTTTTGATGCAGCCCAGTGATGCATACTGAAGCCGGCTCACGTTCATTTTCTCATCAACCAACAGCCCCAAGTCCTTCTCTGCTGGGTTGCTCTGGATCTCTTCTCTGCCACTGCTCAAGTGGCCTGCCCCTTTGCTTCAGTTATAATGCTCCTCACAAAAGGATTCTAAACCATCTTCATTAAAGATATAAAAAAATTTCTCTTGCCCTGCTCTGTCTTCTGATCCTTCCACCCAGATCTTCTGTATGCCTGTCTTGGTCTGTTCCTGTCCCTGGTCTCTGGTCAGCCAGTCCCTCCTCACTGATGGCTGGGGATCTTATCCCATACACAAGGCATCAGTGGCAGGAAAACAGGTTGTCCTCTGCTGTGAGTCTCTGGGAATGCCTCAGCTACTCCTCATCTGCCTCACCATTATTCTGATTTCCCTTCCAAGACCCTCTGTCCTCTACTAAACAGCCTCCCTGGCCTCTCCTTCTTTCTTAATATCCCCTTCCTTCCTTCTAGCCTGTACCTTTGTCACCAGGCTGGGGTTTCTGCCACCCTGTCCTCCCAGTGCACACTCTTGTCACCTCAGGCACATGGGCACCCAAAAAGAGCAGCCCCAAGCCCCTAAAGCGGGCTGGTTCATCCTGTGACGTAATGATCTTGGGGACGATCTCAGAGATCAGGAGGATCTGAGAGTGATCTCACAGAGGGTGGGAATCATAGGCCACGGTATGTAGGGGTGGACCCGGAGCCTGAAATAATTCACTTTACTCTTGCCGGGACCTCTGCCCATCCTGGAGATAAACACTGCTGAAAAACAAGGATCAAGGCCAACTGGTTCCCTCTGACATTCCTTGCTCAGTGAGAAAGTAGCTTATGTATGACTGATTCCCCTTGTGAAAGGGAGAGAAAATCACTCAGCACACTCGGATGGAGTGTCAGGAGTGACAATGGGGATCAATCAGACTTGTATCTCCTAAAAAAATTCAGTAGTCTTTTCTTTGCTGTGGCATGAACCAAGAAAAAATATTTCTTCCTTTACAACCCTTTTCCTTGCCACTTCTTCAGCTGGAACTAAGGAGTGTGCCTGACAGTGTAGAAATAGCCTCTGCTGAAGTCCATCCTGGGGGATGCTTTCCAGTGGTACCATGCCAAGCAAGGACATGCAGAATGTCACTGCGGAGTCCCAGATTGCCCTCATGTCCACAGTCACATTCCCAGCCTAGTGGGAATGATGAAGAGATGTTGGGACCCACTCTTTGCTAAACCCTTAACCCTGGAGGAATCAGCAGATCATGCTGTTTGCATACTGAGATGCCTTCTGTCACCCAGAGTTAAACAGCCACTTGCTAAGGTGTAGGCCTGGGTCTCAGTGTGAAGTTTTGAGACCAGATCCTCCCTACCAGTTCCCCCACCAGCAAAATAAACTCTTGTGCCTTACCATTCAGTGTTTTCAGCTTTTAACCATGGCAAGCTGCGGACAGACCTTAAACTTGAATTCAGTCTCAGGGAGAAGGATCAGAGATCATTGCAAGCCCTGAGGGTCCCAAGCACTGGAGAGGATAACGGAAAATGCCAGTTGCTTCAATGCTGGAGGAGGTCCAGACCATCTGCGTTCATAGAGGGACTGATCACAGCCAGCCGTGCCAGCAGGGCAGTCCCAAACTCTCCCTCCCCTTCCCACAGTAATGTCCCTTCCCGAGACTGGTGTGGACTATGGGCCACTGCATGGACTTATGCAGCTGGGAAAAGCCCAGGTACACAACGAGATACAAAAACCTCATTAGCAAGCCAACAAGAGCAGATACAGTATAGGGCACTTGGGAAACTGGAGTTATGGGAGTCTGCACCGCACAGCTAGGGAAGGTTCACTTGTAAAATATCCCAGCAATGGACACCTTTCCTGGGGGGCTTAGAGTTAACAGAGGCAACATACTAGCACTTGTAAATACTCTGCAGTGGACTGTGAGGACACAATTTCCCCACAGAGTAGCAGTGAAGAAACCTAGTCTCAGCCGTCTGTAATCTCAGCAAACCATGGAAATCCCCTCTATTTTTTCCATTAAAGGGCTCTCTTGTGTGGGGAAGAGGAAGTCTGAGCTGACACACTGTTGAAACCTCCCTTTTAAAATACCCTATAATACCCCTTTTCTCATGTCTCCCCCATCTGTCAGACCTGCCTGCCTCCTGCAAACGCATCGGCAGGGCTGAATTTCAAGTGCCATCTTACAACTGTTGCTTGCATGTCATCCCCCAGAAGGAAAGCAGAAAATGGGAGGATGTTGACGGCTAAGATACAAGAAGCCCGTGCATATGTGATGCCGGGAGACGGTTCATGGGTGGCTGAAGCTTGTGCTCCCTGAGCTGGGCTCCTGCTCTGCACAGCTTGGCCAGGCTGAGAGCCCTGCTCGGCACAGCCTGACTTCTGGATGGTTTCGGCCTCAGTAAAGACTCCGGTTCTGACGTGTGGATTTCTCTTTAGGATGAGAGGGGGAATAAACCCCACAAAGCCTCCTCTCAAAAGCCAAACTTCCCCAGCTGAAGCTTATAAAGAGCACCCCAGCTGTTCCCACTCCCCCGGGCTGGCACTGGCTCTGCAGGCAACAAACCCCCCTCCAGCAGCCGGGGAGCCTGCGGGGTGCCGATGGCTGCGGGAAGAGGGCAGAGACCCGAGGCGAGGGCCCCGCTGCGGGTGTCCCGTCTGGAAGGCCGGGGCCCCGGGGAAGCGCGAGGTGCCTGACAGAGGGCTGACTCAGCGGGAGGCAGCGGTTTGTGTAACCTCCAGCAATCCATTATTACAAAGGGGCTTTCAGGAACTCCTCTGTGCCAGGCACAGCGAGGGTTATTGATTGAGGAGACAGTGTAAATGCACAGAGAGGCTCCATCCATTAAGGCCGCTGCTCTCCACCAATTAGAAAAAAATCATTACTCAGCAGCCATCAATGGGCTCTGCGCAGCGCTGGAGTGCATGCATTCAATCTGTCTTCTCCCACCTCCCTGAAAACTTAATGACAACTATTAGAGCTCCGCTGAATGCCCGGTGTGTACAGAAGCAAAAGATTCATTCGGTAATCTTAGTAATTACGACGCCATAGGAGGACGCATCCTAAATTCAAACAAGGGTTCGAGGGGGGAGTGCGGGGGGAAGAGCCTGAATTCCTGCATTGTGAAAGCCCTTGTCACGCTCAGCTTCCCGTCCCTTCCCACTCACCTGCTGCCTCCCCTTCCGTCTTCCCATGGCCTCTCGGTGGGCTTTCTGGGCTTGCTTTTCTGCTTTCTCCCCCCTCCCCAAAAGGGAAACACCGTTTTGTGAAAGCAAATTGAAGTGGGGTGACTTGGGAAATATTTGAGACCCCTGGATGAGGCATAAGCCTGGCAACACTGTTTGACAGCACTGCCCTGAGCAATTGAGGAAGCGAATTCCCATTTACAAAAGCCTGTAGAGCCATTCTGGCATAACACATGCAGGGTGCAATTTATTTACTCTGCCACAGCCCTCTCCTTTCCCCATGCCACCCAGCCTTTTCATT
The DNA here is from genome assembly GCA_002631895.1 of Agapornis roseicollis. NCBI lineage: Eukaryota > Metazoa > Chordata > Aves > Psittaciformes > Psittacidae > Agapornis > Agapornis roseicollis. Next base: position 111,645 of record NDXB01008372.1, on the reverse strand, counting down.
TACACATGGCAGGACTGAGGCTGAGCGAGATCCTTGTCTGCCTCCTTGCCAATGCATGTCACTCCAAGTTATGGGGAAAGCAAAGTCCCAGGAGGGAATTTTTGGAAGAGCTCAAGGATGGATGTGACATATCATTGAAGTTGAAAGGAGCAGTTACTTACAAGCAACGGTGCTTTTCACAGGCCTCCTCTTCTCCAATCTGGGAAAAGGTAAGTCATCATTATATGAGAGGCACTGACAGTGTACATCAGCAGCCAGAGCCTGGAGACTGCTGTCAGTCATGCCGGTGTTCAACACTGCACCTCCCAGCAGAGGAGTATCTTCCATGCCACCAGCAGCAGTGTGTCTGACAAATGTCATCAGGATAAGGGACAGCTGAAAGGGAAACTTTGCTTTTCCCTTTTTAGTACCCTCTAGAGGAGCTGATCCTGCCAGGGCCAGCTCACACAGCATCAGCCTGCCTGGAGGGGAGGATTGCTAGTGCAAGGAGAAGACAAGCTCCCAGTGCCTGCCTCAGTTCAAGGTTGCAGGCTGATCTTGCAAAGGGTGAGGAAGCTGGGTCACCACATCTCTGTAGCTAACCTCAGCATGTCTGGGATCAAGACATTAGCCAAGAGCATCATAGCTATGCTTGGTCTCAGTTATGATCAAGTATGAACAGCATGAGACTTCTTAGGCCTTTGTTTGGACTCCTTGGTCTGTTTTGCATGCATGTGTTGTAGGAATAATGCAAGAGTTCCTGCAACACGCAGCAGATGGAAAAATACATTAAAGGGGAGATGGCACAGACAATCATAGGAAAATTCGGAAAACTAAAGTAAATCCCAAAGAGTCTACTCAGTTTTTATTTTGGTTTTACTCAGGGGAGGTATCTTTAAGTTCAGCAAGATTTATGAAATACAGAGTGAAGGTCTCAGACTTCATCGGGTTGTTAAGGAAAATGCTACATCCAAACTTTCTTAGAAATGAAAACAGAAAAAGGAAGACATTAAAGATTATTCAGTGAGGAGAATAGCCTTCCTCCTCTGCGTATGAAATGTGACAAGGGCACTGAGGGAGCAGTTACTCTTTCTGCCGCATTACACAGCATAGGACAGGTACAGAGAGCCTGATCCTTGCTGAAAGCCGAATAGGCCTTTGAAAAACTCAGATAAGCAACATATTCATACCCACCTTGATGTTACCCAGCAACAATGATGAAAATACACAGGTAGCTACAAACAGCCTGTGTCTGCCCCTCATGTACCCTAACTTTCACAGAGGCTAATGGGTCACACAGCAGGGTTGTACCTGTGACTCTGTCCTGATGACCCTGTTACATTCACCACTAAGTGGCTTTAATGTGAAAGTTTATTAAAGAATTAATTCCCAGTCAGGAAAAAGGGCACATCTTGGTAAAATGCAATGACAAGATCCGCATGTTGGATCAATGTGGTGAGGCATTGGGAAGAATGGATGAAAGAACTGGGAAGAAAGGATGTTGCCTTCATTACAAGACCCTCCAATACCTTCTCATGATCCTTAAGTTCCCTTCTAACCCAAACCATTCCATGATTCCATGCTCTTCCCCCCACAGTGTGCTGCCAAAAGGCACAGACATTCTCCCTTCCTTCCTTTTGGCTGGCTGGGGAGAGCCCCTGCTCCAGAGGCACTGGAAAAGGGAAGACCATGGCAACCAGATTAAATGACAGGCACCTCTGTGGTTTCTATCCAGCGATGCCTGACCTTGACATGTGAATTGGAGCCAGGAAGGAGAACGTGTGAGAGTCCATCTCATCTGCTGCTCCCGGGGAAGGTGCTGGCAGCTACCCTGCGGGCTGTGGATCCGGCCATCTGACGCAGACGCGGGGTAGCTGTGTGGAGTCCCAGCTGGCAAACAGGCCAGTGGCCTGCTGGTTCTCAGAGAGTGAGCAGGGTCCACAGGTTCAGTGCAGATGGACCCAGGAGACCGCAGCATTCCTTGAGCATGGAGTTTTGTCTGTGCTCCTGGGGCCGGGTAGAGACCAAGCTCATGGGCAAGGTGATTTGCAAATCAGACAGAATGATGGATTAGAGGACCAAGCACCATCTTGGCCCTTCTTCTCTTTATGACCTAAAGCCAAGCTGGCTGCTAATATAGAGCTCACCATCTGACTGCCGTAAGTCATGGGATTGCTTCCTCTGATAATGGTGCTTCCTCTGATAATGGTGCTGGATAATGGTGCTAGACTCCCTGGTATATACATATGTACTTATCTGCAAAGCCTTGACCACTGTCCTTCAAGGTTCCTTGTGAAGACTTCTGCAATGCAGAGAGGGGAAAAGGGCAGGTATTGAATCGATAGCACTGGCCATTTACTACAAACTGCAGGCTTTGGAGGGTAAAAGAGGATATATTGGATCCTTTGAGTAGTGGGGCACTTTGTTTCTCTGACATTGGTGCTCAGAGAATGGCGTAGAGGATGATTGCCTAGAAATACATTTGCTAAGCTATTTGCTTAAACTACAGAGTCACTTGGGCACCATCAGAGAAAGGAAAGCCATGAGCTCTTTTGCCAAGAGACTATTGAGAACATCTTTGAAGAGAAACCTTAAAGCCCTAGGACTATTTGCTGAGTGTCCTTCTCCACATTAAGTATGATTATTGTATTTAAGGGGTAAGGACAGTAAGATTTAGGGTCATAGTTAAAAGAACTCCAACCTAATAAAGACACAAAGATAAAGCATGAGAAGAGGAACACATACTACAAAGAATACTCAAAATATGACTGTTTTACATTTTTCCTATGTTTCCTATGTTCCGGTTTTGGTTGGTTTTTTTTTGTTTTTTTTTTTTTTTTATTATTGACTCTCTGAATAAGGAAATGGCTGATGAGGGTGAAAACTCTGTTGAGATGCTCTTCAGTGTGTGCCTGGGGATAGAAGGCAATTTAATTTCCAAGGCTTTAACTCATCCTAAATGACAGACGCACATCCCAAATGCCTTCTAATGAGATGATATTTGTCCACGTTCTCTTCCTGTAATTCCAGGAATGTTCAAAGAAGCTGGAACAAGAAATCTGCCCAGGGACTGCCTACACATATAAGACCATGTTTTGAAACTGTATAGTGTCCTTTGCTGTTTTGCAGGCTGTGTTATCGCTCTGGATGGTGTATTTTCAGCATATTTATCTATGTTTGGGAAAAGGTCTTCTTGATGGTCCAATCTTACCCTACTTGGAAATACTCCAGTTGTAACCTTTCAGAGCTTCTTTTCAGGTTTCTCTTGCCTTTCATTATAGACTTTTCATTATAGACTGCCTATAGAATTTGTATGTTTCTTGATGATTAGGCTGCTCCTTCTGGATCCTTGACCCAGTTTTGACAAAACCCACCATTTCTGCTGTGGCAGACCAGACCGGAGCCTTGCTTTGGTGGGATCAGTGCTTAGGTGTCTTCCCCTCACCCCTTTTACCATTTATGAGTTCTCTCTTAGCAGCATTATCTTTCCCCCTCTCATAGGAAAGCATGTCCTCTTTTCTATAATTTCCTGTTGCCACCTACAGAGTGTTCCCCAATCTGTCAGCCATTTACAGCTCCCTCTGTTCTCTCTCATCCCCCTCCACTGTGCTTTTGTTAGTCATTCCTTGTCTTCCCCAGCTCTTTTATTTTCCTCATGTTCTGCTTCCCTCCTTCACCATCATGGCATCCCTCTTGTATCTCCTCCTTTACCCTCTGCACTGTGACTATGTCCCAGTATTAACTGACTTGTTATTGTATGCCAAGACAGGTCTTCTTGTCTTCACTTAGCCCTTGCCTGAAATACCATAAATACTGATTGGATCAAAGGCAAAGCCACTCCAGCATCCCTCAGTCCTCTCCATGTGTCAGCTACCCTGGGAGAGAGCTGCAGGCTGGTGGGGAGGATGTAGCCCCATTCCTCTTCAGCATGAGGAAGGACCTTCCTGACCTTGGACCCTAAGGAGAGGAATGAAAGATGAGCTAACTCCTTTAGGCTTGTCTCCTCCACCTTGTTACTACTGTTGTCTCCTTCCTGGAGGCTCCCAACTTGCCCTGCAGATGCCAGCTATTTTTTCTCTCAGCATAAACCAAATTGTCCTCATCCATATTTACATTAGTAAGACTGTTGGTTCTGTTTCAGACCTGGTGGAGTGCTTGCATTCTCAGAGTCTGGGTTGTTTCTCTCAGACATACTATTTCACTTAATGAAAGATGCTACCTCTGTCTATAACCCTTTCACCCTTTCAGGTGAAGACACGCTGAGGTACAATCTTCCTCACTTCCTCTCTGAGACACATCTGCTTTGTGTTGTCTCTCCCATTCAGAGATGCTTCCTTGGAAAGGACAGGCTTCTTGCCATCTTCCTGGAAGCAATACCCCTGTTCTGCCTCTGCTGCTACTGAAATTTACGTTGCTGGAAGAGTCCCTACCACACTGTCAGCAACAGCACAAGTCACTCCTCAGCTGCCTAGAAAACCAGGCAAAGAATGTCTTTCCAGATGAGATATGAGGACCACCTGCTGCCAAAGTGGGAGACTACTTCCAAAGTAGTTGACTGGAGTATGCCAAACTCATGCTAGTGCCCCCCTAGGGTTTGAAGTAGTGATGATCCATGTAATTAGACCACGGTGGGGTTGCAACCTGAAAAGTGTGCCTTACCCAGTCTACCAAAATTACTAGGTGCTGAGGCCATAAAGTCCACAAGACTGATTTTGTGCTCTGATTTGCATCTCTCCACTGCAGTCTATTATGCCTGTTGTCTCCAGCAATAGGGAGATCTTAACTGCATGAAACATGGCTTCAGCTGTTCCTTTTTTTCTCCACAAAGCACTGGAGAAGGGCAGAGCCCATGGGCAGGCAGAAGATGGAGAGGAGAGTCAATGACAGAGGGGATTGCCCTGAGGAAGGGAGTTGCCACTGCCTGAGGGTTGTGGTGTGAAGGAAGGGAGAGGCTGTACCAAGTTCTCCAGTGCAAAACACTCTACAGGTTGTGCCAGGGGATGCAGTGTCTCAGAAGGGGTTTCACTACCCCAGTATAGCTGGACTGACCAAGCAATAAGAGCTAGGGAAGGATAAAAAGAGACTCTTGCCTTCACATGGACTCCTGAACATTTCCAGCTCAAACCTTTGTCCTAGAGGCTCAGCAAAAGCATTGCTGGGGCCTTTCTCTTGGTATCAGTGTCATGAAAGATTCAAATGGCATTGTCCACCTCCAAAGCTTTTGCAGAATGAATCAGTTTTCCTATGTGCCTGACTTGACACACATTCCCGGACCACTTGGAGGTCACAAATGTAATTAAACCTCGGTGAATAGTAGCAGACCTCACAGAAATAAAGGCCTTAATCCAATCAAGCCACATTTGTACTCCCTGTACAGCATCAAGCATGGCCAAAGCAGAAGGGACAGACCGTGGCGAGCTAGAAGGGCCCCAGGAATTTCCTCCGTGCACCACTAATTATGGGTGAGAATGTGATTGTGACACTTGCAGACAATACGGGCAATTTCTCAAAGTGGGGGTCCAAGGCTTAGTATTATCATGCCCAGTTAGTGCAAGAAATACTGGAAAGATCAGAGCTAGCTCTTGGAATAAAATGGTTAGAGCTTTCAGGAGAGCTATAATTTGTTAGGTGGAGATCAGCTTTAACAGGTTTGCTTTGTATTGGTAAGTTTGGGGAGAAACTCATCCTCTCTTTCCGGTTAAAAAGGGGAATGCAGAAGCAGCCTGTTGCCCTAGGAAGTGCTTTTAATCAGCCCGTGCAATGCTAATTAATTTTTGCATAACATCTCATGCTGCATTCCACCCTGGAGGAGGCAATGCTTGATGTGTGGGCCAGGTGATTCACCGGTGATTAGAGGAGCCAGCTACAGACCTTTTCTGGAGCTGACAGAAAAGCCTCCTCGAATTCTGAGAGGAGGAAAATATGACAGTGTTGTCACAAGCTGGGTGACTTCAACCCATACACCTGTCAACGTTTGTAGGGGCCTGAAATTTTAGCAAGGAATGGGCAATTTCTTTGCTAAAGAATTCACAGGATTCACCCCAAGTAGAGAATTCCTACTAGCCTGGTGTAGTGAGTAAATACCATTTCACTGATCAGGTGAAGATACAATCTGTAAGTGGAATTATATGGGGCTTTGAGGCATTTTCTGGGTGAGCGGCATGTTGCTAACTTTCAAAATATTAGTAAATTGTGCCTTAACAATATACCGTGAAGTAATGAAAAACCCCAGAAGTCTGTAACAGGAGCAAGATAGGTACACAGAGATGGGAGGTGGTTCCTGATGGCAGGTTCCAGTTAAAAGAAAAGGTACTTGAAGAGTGGAGCAAGGTGATGTTAAAGGATCTTATGGATAGAGATCTTGAGGAAAGGTAGGAACGAACAGTTGTGTGCTTCATAGAAGCCTGCATCCGCCCTGATAAGAAACAGGACCAGAAAATGGAATGAGAATTGTTGCTACTCCTTGTTGTTCAGACTGAGGTAGGGGATAGAAAGCATGCTGGTGATCTCCATGTGTAAAGCTGTGTGGAGAGTAAAAGTGCTGGTCCCAAAATGTTTGTAGTGAAAAGTGAAATAATGCCATTGGAGGGAAAGCACAACTTTTGCTTCACGTTTTTCTACCAAGGTAGGGCTGAAGTTTTGTTGTGCCTTCCCTTGTGCTGGCGGAGGAGGGGGAACATATGAAAATTACTTTCATTGGAATCACTGAGCTTGAAAAATGGGGCTTTAAAAAGGAGAGAGTGGGAGAGAGAGAAAACCGTAATGTTTTACAAACCATTTCACCTGCCTGACGAGCAGCCTCGGATCAGCTCCAGTGTGCACAAGGAGCACATCCCTGCCTGCTCTTCTCCAGGGACCTGCTCCAGAGAAGGCTCCTGCCGCAGGCCAGACTGAGGAGACCGCAGCCACGCTCCGCTCTTCATGCTGCTCCGGGCTCTGTGCTTATGCTCAAGTTCAATAGGCTTTGCTCCTCTGCTCATTCAGCTGATGAAAAGTCATTTTTTTTCTCAGGCCACCAGCATGTGAGCCGCAAGGATTCGTTCGTTATTGCTCAGCCATGCTGCGAGATGCCATCTCAAAGTAATTAATTGAGCAATGCTTTGGAATTGTGGAGGAAAAAGACTTTGGGGGGGGGGAGGGGGGGACATAATGCAGGAAGGTGGGGGGAGGCTCACATTTTTGTTTTCCTTTGAAGTGCGGATCCTTTGCTGAGAGGGAGGGAGGCGTAGCCAGAGAAACCAGCTAGCTTGTTATTTTACAGTGTTATTCTCCACAGCTGTATGGATAAACACATAGCTTCAGCCTGCTGCTTCTGCCTCGTTTTAAAAATAACTGCAGGAGCGGAACTTTGTTAATGAGAGTTTGTTGCGAGGATGTTTTTCAGGAGAGGTAAGCCCTTCCCATTGCAAACCCTCCCTGCTATCTGGCACATGTGAGTGGGGAGCCCTGGGAGGTCCGAGCCACCATACGGCTCAGGGCTTTCGGTGTCGTTTGCGGAACATCTGCTCCTTTCCAGCCAGATCTCAAAGAATCCTGCAAGGCTAACAGGAACCACAAGTTCATGCGAGGAAAAAAGGGTGGAGACCCGGCAGCTGTCAGGCGGGAGTATTTCTATCCAGGCTGCCAGCACGGAATGACGTCCGTAATTCCCCCATAACCTCTCTCGCCTGGCACGGCATTGGCTGCGTGTTCTGTTCTGCCACGGCCGTGGGATTAAATGGCACTAAATCAGAATCAACCTTTTAGACAAAAATGCCTTTAAAAGCTGTTAAAGACAAGGTATTTACAGACAAAGTGTCCTGCCTACCTGAGCCTGGGGGCAGGCTTGGTCAACTTGCACTGAGAACACTGAGAAGGTGACACTGCAGGTTGTCATGGCGGTCCTGCAGAGCATGGATCCACCAGTGCTGGGACGCTGGAAGCACTCTAAAGTGAAGTGATCTTTCATCCCAACAGGACAGGGAATGAAGTGTAGAGGAACTCAGACAGAAAATGGGAGCCCTTGGAGGAGGGAGGGATATATCAGGAATTCTCAGAGAGCTCGAGCAAGAGCGGGACCTATGGGCAATCCATTACAGAGGCAGAGATTATGTGTGAATATATGTGTGAAGTCTCCAGGCAAATCAGGCACTGTGTATTCAAGTGTTCAGATAGCAGCATGGTGTATTTGGCATGCCCTTAGCAGATTTTGAACTGAGAGGCACACAACCAATTGACTTTCTGTTTCGCAACAGGGAAAACCAGGTAGCAAATTCAGAGACGAAAATTGAGTGTGCCCCTTCTCACACAAAGACCTTTATTTCTTATGGGTTTTGTCACACCTGTCTGCCAAAGATGGCACATATCCAAAGGCAAGGGCTGCAGAAACTGCTGAGAGAAGGAATTACAGTAATATAAACAATATAAACAATACAGTAATATAAACAATAACTAATAACCTACTGGCACTCCCAGTGTCTACCCACTCCAGCCTCTGGCAAGACTCAGTATCAGTGTTTCAGGCAAAACACAAGTAGCCTTGTCATTAGTGCTCCTAAAAGAAAGATAGCAGTGGCCCATCTGCTTGCCAGTGATTTGGCCTAGGCTCTCCTGTTCCTGCAGCAATTCTGGGGTGCTGGGCTCCTTGTATGAACTGTGATGGTAATGGCTCTGGCATGCTCAGATTTTTGAGTTTGAGGGTGATCTTGAGTACCTTTGTAAAAGGAATTATTTGAATCATAGCAGCAAGTGGAGTTTATGAAAAAGCAGTGTCTATTTATGAATCTGTGGCTTTAAAGGAGCTCTGTGTTCCTGCTCGAAAGGGCTCATCTGGGGCCATGAGTTCAGCATTGTTTTCAGCCTGTTCTTGGGGCTGCATTTAATTGTGCTGTTGTGTAATGTTTTCAAGCTATTTTAAGGAAGCCTGTGTACTCATCACAATTATCAGAGAAACACAGATTCCCAGAAGCAGCCCTCATCGCAAAGCAGCCCTCAAGCCTCCTCAAATAGCCAGGCCTGATCCGCCTCTCCCTCCCACCAGCCCTCTCCTTCCCTGGGCCCCCCCATCAATAATCTGCCTGCTTTAGCCAGCAGTGATGCTTATCAGAAAGGGCAGCTCAGTGAACTGGCAGGGACATGATGCGAAGGTCACCCGGGGATCCCTGGCCTCAGGAGCAGCCCACCCTGAACCTCCCAGCTAGCCCAAGGGCACATGGCTGGGGAGCAACCCCACCACCGCTCAGGAAGGGAGAAGAATAGGGCGAAGAGAGGGCAGAAAGAGAAAGAGCACAAAAGAGCCTGAGGCATTTAAATAGCGCTTGGGATGGTTGTTGTGATGGGGCCTGGGCCCTTTTGGATGTTGCTGCTGACACTTCTAAACGAGCTGACGGCACCCGGTCTAGGAGATTATGTTCAGTAGTGACTTGTCCTTGCCAGTAGGCACAAACAAATAGCTTATTACAGTGGGGCCAATGTTATCATAATGGCTTTAAAGAAGCAGTCAGCTTTAGTTTCCCTCTGCTCATTAGAAACGGCGGTTAATCACTTGCTGTGAAAAGGCTCACCACCACTTGCTTACTCCTCCAGCCCTCCTTTGCTGCCCTTCTCACAAGTAAATTCCTTATTCAGCTGGTCCATCCCCCACAATCAAGTAATTTCTTATGCCTGCCACCCACTCTGCCTGGATTAACCTCAGGTGGTCACTACAGTGCAGGTTTCTTGAAATGCACTGCTTCTGAGCAAAAATCTTTGCACTTTTTATTCCAAAGCCTGCTTTTTAAAATCCCTCTGTGTATCTTGAACCAGCAAGACTCTTTCCCCACAGGCTCTGCTAGTGGTTTAATAGCCTCCTGTTTCTCTTAAGTCCCAGTGCTAACAGTACTCAGTCTTACCAGCGCTGGATGTGCAAAGAGCGCTGGTGGGAGGGCTATTGCTGGCCCTCACTGGGAGTCCGGGGTGAGATGCAGCGGGCTGTGTGGAAGGTGAAAGAACTGAGACTGTGCTGGCAGCAGGCTGGTTGTGTTAGCTAACTCAGCATCTAGCACGGCTGGTATGGAAAAGCAGTCCTAGGCTTTTGAATGGAGGCAGAGGCCAGGGACATTGGCTTATTACATGTTAGTGCTGCCTGATGTCAAGTGATGATGCCAGTGTCCATTGCAGGGACGTTTTGACAACCTCTCTGCTCTAGCTGGCTGTTTATTAGAAACACCAAGACAGTGACTGAAAAATGAGGAAAGTAACACTTAGACCCTAATGTGCTGCTAATGTAACCACAGCAGTTCAAAGCTCCGGCCAAAACGAGAAGACTTCCCTTCTGCTCAGTGCCGTAGGTGACTTTGGAAGAAATTGCTGCCCCCTAAACAGCATTGGATGCAAGCAGGCAGGGTGGGCTTCCACACCTCACAGGGTATTGACAGATGTAGAGAAGCCTTCAACTGGATTTCCAGGAAACCCCAGGGTCTCACTCTCACTGATTACAGGAAAGAAAAGTAGATCAGAGAGAAACATTAGAAATGCCTTTAAACAGAGAAACCAGGGAGATACCACATTCCCTGAAGAAGCAATAGTGTTTCATGGGAGCATGGGGAATCTGTTTCACGCTGCAAAGTCTCAGCTGTGGCGATGTGATTTTATCTGTGTCACCATGTGCTGTGTTACCTACTGCCTGCAGACCCCCTGTGTGCTGCAGCACTGCCTGCAAAGGCTTGGCTGCAAGTGGCAGTGTGGCTTTTGCTGAATCCCAGTGACAATGGAGAAAAGGAAGGTGCTCCGGTTCACTTCCATCTATTGGTTATGGTGTGTGGCATAGCTTAACCTGCAAGGTGGCTAGCAGAGCTGGCAGCAAAATGTTCCTGCTTCGTTGCATGTGCTGCTGGTTTGCACTAGTTTTCAAAATTTGCAGAGCCCCTCTGATGTCATGGAATCATAGAACAGTTTGGGTAGGAAGGAACCTTCAAATGTCATCTGGTCCAACCCCCTGCAATGAGCAGGGACATCTTCAAGCAGATCAGGCTGCCCAGAACCACATCCAGCCTGGCCTTGAATGTTGCCAGGGATGGCGAATCCATCAGTTTTCTGGGCAGCCTGTGCCAGTGGGCAGCCTGTGCCAGTATTTCACCACCTTCATTGTAAAGAATCTCTTCTTCATGTGTCCTCTGCAAATTTCACAGCAGAGAAATTCAGTCTCTGGCTTGGCTCCCTTGCAGGCAATACAAGTTTCTGACTGACCCCTGATGAGGAAGGCAGAAGTGAGCACCCTTGGTATGGCCACTGCCTTGTCTGTCCCCTGGGCCACTGGAAGTAGCAGGGAGAGCTGCCTAACCTGTGCCTGCCCATGGTGTTCCCCAGAGCACTGTTAGTGCAGCTGGGAAGAGAGCCCTCCACCAGCACGTCAGGAGTTTGGGGTTTTGGGGACAGGGACTGATTTTCTGCCATGGCTTTTGGCTGCTTTTGGGGTGTTGCTTGGTATTTGTGGAGGTTCTGCTGCAGGTCATAACAAGGGGTGGTTGAGCATCCAGCTTGAGCTGACAATATGAGAAAATCCCTTGCAGAGGGAGAGAGGACTGACTGTACATGCTGGCTGTCATAGGCAGTGCTGGCAGCAGTGCCTGCCTTTGCTGTGTGTGTTGCAACACAGCTACTGCTTCACAGCTGGGCTGATGTGTGCTCCCAGCACAGGGCATGGAGCACGGAGGGAGTGGCAAAGTGAGACCTCAGCTCAGACTGTCTCCACGTTTCAGGCAGATTAATCTGCGAGGCAGCGGTTTTTAAGCCATTCCAGTCTTTCATTATGTGCATTGCAGTGCAGCTCCTCATGGAGTTTCAGAGTTCAGCTCCTGTGGCTGCAAGAAAATTCCAAAGCACATTTTTTCTGCAGCTGTGTGGAGAGTTCCCCTCATCAGATTGACCAGGAGTGAATCACAGTGCCTTACTTGGGACATCCCCCGTACCTCAGGCATGGCTCACTGCTGCAGCCTCCCTAAAGCCAGGGAGACACCAGCACAACCAGTCTGTGGTTTGCTACTGTAAAACAAGTAGAGCTGTTTTGGCTGAGAGAGAATAAACGCTCATTGGGGGACAGGGAGGCCCCCTTGCACAGGCAGCTTGCAGCAGCACAAGGCCAGGCGTGTGAGGAAGGACAGGCTGCTTTAAGACCTTCCTCCACTGCTGAAGCAGCTGTGGCTGGACCGATGCCTGGGTATAAACTAAAGCAGCTTCACAACTGCTCTAATTTATGTTCGATTGCCAGCGGCCCCGGGGCATTTCTGTCAGCCGGGGCTCAACCAGCTGTAACAGCATCTTGATTTCGGCTTCTCCTCCTGGCCGTCACTGCTTTTGCCAGTGGCTGAAAGGGATTGGGGTGCAAGCAACCCTGTCACAGGCCTCTCTCAGCAGACAGATCTTCAGGGCATCTGTGCTGCTCCCCCAGTATCCTCTGGCCAGGTTACAGCCTGTGTTTCCAACTCCCTGGGTGAAAAGCGCTTCCTACTCATCCAGTACGTGTGACGGTGCTTTGCTATCTGTATCTGTACGTATGACGTGAACAGCAAACTCCTCTGTAAACCGCCCACAAATCACCCTGGAGTCAAAAAACCCCAATCACAAAGACTACAAAGAAAAACGAAAAGCGCCGTCTGAAACTCAGAAATAGGCGATGTACAGTAATTTTCCCCATCTCTCTGCCTTTGCTGGAATTAATCAACAATCTCTGCCTGCAATTGCTGGGAGTAATTTATTTCGAGAAATGCAAAGAAAGAGCGTTTAGGATAAATATTTAAATTTCCTCTTCCAGCCCATCCTATTCTCAATCATTGTTTGTGCTCGGTTCAGCCAGCTATGCATAAGCTGATGCCTATTCTCTGTGCTCTGGATATTTACATATTTTTTTCTGCACTGAATCTCTGATTCCTAAGTCTTCCTTGGGTGGGGAAAGAATTATGTAAGTAAAATGTCCTTGGTGACTCAATTCTGGATGAGAACACATAGGGTCACCTAGGGCGAGGAGAAATCCTTACAGACAGGGATGGTGCTCCCACATGGATGTCAGCACCTGCCGTTTCATTAACTTACTTCCCCCTTCCCTAGGATGGTGCTGAGGAGAAGGGAACAGTAGGAGCAAACATGCAAAAAGCATGGTTCTGAAAGGTGTATGCATGCTAAGTTGTGCGGTGCGCATAAAAAATGATCCTGGAGTTTGGTGTAAAAAATGCAAAACCTTTATTGTGAAACACATGTGAGACTTACTGCTGTGGGAACTATTTTAAAATGTTTTGTTGTGGTTGTTGTTTTTTTAATAGGAAAAATACCTAAATTGAGCTATAAGAATAATCAAACAAAAGAGCATAAACTTCAAAGGCAGTGCTTCATATCTTTCAAATGGAGAAGTTTGAAAGGAGGAAGAAATGAGTATAAATGATTAATTCCGATCTGTGATTGTTCATGCGTGTGTGGGATGTGGGTTTCTCCCAGCTTCCTGTAGCCAAACATCTATAAACACGGTCTGGATGGGCCCTGGCTGACCCCCTGCCTCACTCACGCCACCCCACCAAGGCTGTGCTTCCCCCTTTGGTGAGCTCTAATTAGCCGGTGCAAGTAGAGGTTTGCACTGGAGCTGGGTGGGGGGAAAGCAATCTATAAACTTTAAAGACAGCTCATCCACCACGTGCAATTTGTATTTTACACCTCATGAATTTTAACAGCTGAAGTTATAACTTCGCCGTTAACCCCCTGCACGCCACACGCCTGCCTTGGTGCTACAAGGACGGAGTCTGTGTTAGCTCATCAGAGTGGCTGCAGCTTGAGAAGTTTTCCTAGCATCACTTCCCTGCCTCGGTGAGCATGGATACGATGGAGGTGCAGCTTCCCCTGCCTTCTCCCCCAGCTTTGGCGGTGCTGCAGCAGCCAGGAGGAATTCCTTACTTTTCCTCCTAAACCAGCTCAGCCACTTGTTCAAACCCTTCCTTCCACACACATTCAGGCTGAGCATTAACGTAGCAAATGCCCTCCAGATACCACTAAGCGGCTGCTTAAAGGCAAAATAACAAACATAAAACCACGGATGACTGCAGCATGGAGTTAAGATGCGCTGCACTGCTGGCAGGCTGTGCACGTAGCTCTAGCTGGACGGCTGCATGCTTGATCTTCTGCAACTGTCATTTACACTGTCATTAAAAACCATTGTTGTGACTCTAAAGCAACACCTTGAAACACTTGGTAGAATCAGAGAGAAGGTTTTTGATAACATGAAAACTGCGCATGGAGGTGAGAGCCAGGACCTCTGCTCCCCAGTGGTGTTTCATTACGGGCGCTGAGACTATTAAACCAATTTCTTAGCGCTGGGCTGTGAGGTGTTTGTTGGATTTCCCCAGCTGAATGAACTGGCTCAGGAGCCTGCAATTCATTAAACGAGTTATCAGGCAACAGCCTCCCCTGCTCTCTCTTTGCAGTGGCCATGATCCCTAACTTGCAGCTTGTTGTTTTTCCAATTTGGTACCATAGGAGCCAGTTCCAAAGTCTCTTTATCTGGGGCCACAGTGACCCAGCACTTTGGTTAGTTGAGCGCTGGTTGTTGTGTGAACAAGGGCCAGCCGTGCCACCCACAGCCGTGTGGATTCAGCCCCTGCAGCCACATGGGATGGCTGTCAATGAATGAAGTCAGGTAGCAGCATACCCATGGTGGCCCAGAGCTCTGCTGGAAACATGTCCTGAGCCCCATGGTGGGGTTGTTGGCCAAGCCAGCAGCTGGGAGTAGCAGGAGCTGGCTGGGAGCAAGCTTAGCTATCTGGAGAGCATGGTGCAGAGGTACCCCATGGCCAGCCAGCCTGATGTGTGCTGTTAGACCTATGTAAGCTGTCAGCCCCTTAGCTAGCACCCTTGAGCTAACACCTTAAAGCGAGACAATGATGTAAGACAACATCTTAAAAGTGTCTTAAAGGCAATACAATGTGTCCTTCAATGCAACCTACACCACCCAAATCTGGCTTAGGCTTCCAATCAACAACCCCTTTCACAGGGCAGCAGCAAGGGTGTGTTCTCAGTCATCCTCCGCTATGCCCTGGTTGCCAGAGAGCCGTGCTGGGCTGATTTTTAATGTTCAGTCTGTACAAATTTCCTGGTGAAGGGATAGGGCCTGAAAACTGCTGTTGAGGACTTGCTTTCCTCACGCTGTGCTGTGAGGGACCCTCAAGAGCCACTGGTGGGACAGGGATTCAAAGCCACTGCCTGTAGGCTGAAGAGGCACAAACTCCCACCCAGCCTAAAGGTGTCAGAGGAATGCAGTACACTGGGTCAGCTTCTATCATCTCTCATCAAATTCAGAATTGGCTTTGAACCAGATCCCGTGCTGCTGTCCTAGAGCCATGACAAGTCCCTTGGTGACTCTGCAGAAGGCTGTGCTGACTGCTCATACATCCTGCTGCTGCCTGCTCCCCGCTCTCTGAGAGAGAAACAGGCAAAATTGGCCCATGCTGAGGTCTGTGTGGCTGCAGCTGGATGGCTAACAATGCTCAAGTGTGCTGGGCTGCCGTTGAGGCACAGCATCCTTGTGGGAGCATTGCTCCCAGGGGAAAATACAGTCTTTTGGGAGATCTCCAGTCAGGCAGGAATGGACTCCCCCTCCCTCTGGCTCTGCTTTCACCCTTCATTTGGGTAAGGGTATGGCAGGGGGTGACAAAAGAGCTGTGGATGCTCAATGGTGCTGGGCTGGGCTGTGCACTTACACTGGCGCTCGGTAGTGCAGGAAGGCTTTTTCTTCCAGGCCTTTGCATTTGCAATTTGAATTTAATCCCGTGAGCTAAAGATAGCTCTGGCTCGCCTATTGTTCCTCCAGCTGGCAACAGCTTTATTTCTTTGATGCTTTCAGTGCTCAGTCGTTTCCAAGGAACTGGGAGAGACGCTTTTAATACAGAGCCTGTCCCAGCATTGAATCACACTAGTCACCAACTTCACCCTCCTGGCTCTCCCTTAGGTGCTATGCTTCCTGCTGGCAAGGTCTCCTGCAGTAGCTGCAGGTCTGCCTGGTGTTGGCATGAGCCTTGTCTGCAGGTACCTGCAATGTCACCATCCAAATCCCTCATCTGGCTTCAGTGCTCTTCCAGCAGCAGGATTCTTCCTCAGGAACAGTCCTTTCAGGAAAGTCTTGCTCAGATATTTGGCAATTAGCCTTACTACCATTACTCCACTGGAAGGAGTGAGTGATGTGATCCTTTCTGGTATTCTTGGTGGCTATTGGGGTTCATCTGGGCACCTCTTTAACTTGCCCTTTTTGAGTGTCTCTTTGGTAATAATTTATTTCAGGACCTTTCTGTGTCGTGTCAGCCAAGTGACCACATGTTCTGCAAGGTCACTGAATACATGTTAGTCTCTCAAGTAGTTTGCAACATGATTTGAAGTGGATTAATGTCAGCTAGCTCTTATTTCTGATTGTTTAGGTTTGTACTTGGTATACATGCATCACACGCATATATGTGCCATACATATTGTGTTGTGTAAGTGATTTGATATCTTCCAATCTCAGGGACAAAACCTGAACTTGGGACTGTTCCATGCTAATTCATGATGTTAATTAGCTATAACAGGCAGCCAATAAACCAACATAAATGGTTTCAGGTTCCTTAGGAAATGTGCCAATACAAGCGCAAATACCGATTTAGATGTGGAATTTTCACAGCGCCTCTTGGTGAAACTCATTCATTAAGTTAAATAAATGTGAGATGGCTGCAGGCTGCTGATCGACACTGCAAACAGGAAAAGGGAGAATGCCGGGTCCGTAAACCCCTGCCTGTGCACACCAAAAGCATGGAACCCGCTGTGAGGAAGGGTGGGGAGAGCCCTGCCTCGCTACGGGCAGCAGCTGGCTTCCTGGCCCCGCAAGCCGCAGCAGTGATTTCCTGGCCGTGTCAGGAAGTGCTGTTGGTTCGTACAGCTGGCGTGATGCCGAAAAGGTTGCTGGCCGCCGTGAGGCATGGAACTGTGCAGGAGGTGAATGCAAGAAAGGAGGAAAAAATTGCCAGGTTCCTGAAGTGTTCAACAAGGACACTTCCTTTCCCACGGAAGAAAAAGCCATTCCTACGTGGAGGCAATACGGCAAAAATCAAACATGCAGCACAAGGGGAAATGTGCCTCTGTGTTCCCAGGTAAACTAAAGCCTTTTCCCTCTTTTTCTTGAGATTGTCCTAGTGCTGCAGAAGACTGCATCTGAGTGTATGAAATAAATGCTGCTTTTAAAATACTTTTCTCTCCTCAGCCCTGTTCCAGTTCCTGGTTTGGCACAGAATGGGGATCTCAAATGAAAGCAGACGGCAGGAAAACTGACTATTTGGAAAGCTGGCTGCAAAGGAGTGCAGCTATAAGGGACCAGACGCTTCAGCAGAATGGAAGTAGGATATGAGAAATCTTCAAGAAGTGGGTTACCAAGTGGCTGTAGGGATGGACAAACCCTGAAAGCATCAATTATTCACTTGAGCACACGTGTTTCAGGCTTTGAATGGCTGCAGCCATAGGACTGTGAGTCAGATTTCCCCATGCAGCCTTGGGGACTTCTCCCACACTGCTCAGGTGCTTTTCTCCAGGTCCAGGGGGTGTCACAGTAACGGGAGCTGTGTTTTACCCTGATAGGAAAGGAAGCAGACACAGGGGGCCTTCATTGTCTCGATACAGTTGTCAGTGAATGGTTGGTTGTGTCAGATGCAATCTTGGTATCCCCAGGAAATGTGCATACCTGTGCAGACACAGGTCACTGCTGTAATGTGTCCATGTAGTCCTTCAGGTAGAACCACCTGGCACCCCTTAAAATAGAAATCACGTGTTTATTTTATCATCAGTATTATATAGGGAAAAAACTAAAGCCCTCCTGTAAGAGAATTTTGATGCTCTGATTTAAGGGATAAAATAAAACTGTTTGTGAAGGCAAAGTGTGCCCCTATGTTTTAGGCAGAGCAACACTGATGATTTTAATTGCATGTCCCCTTGGGGGAAGCAATGACAGCAGCTACATTGATTGGGCTTCAGTCTGTGGTCACTAGAAGGCACAAAAACTTACAGGAAAAGGACATGTTTGACAGAAAGAAAAATAAGGGTCTTCTCCCTATTGGGAGCCTTGTGGAAGACATTATATTTGAGGAGCTGGTGATGCTGGGCAAGCCACATCTGCTCTGTCAGTCCCTGTACTGGGGGTGCTGCAGCCCCATGTATGCAGCAGCATAAGGAAACATGCTGAGATGCCTCGTGCCATCGGTGTTGCGCTCTGGCAGACATCCTGAAAGAGAGAACGTCCCTGCCTGTCAGAAGAAGATAGATGACTTTGTTTGTCGCATGAGATTAAAGGCACCATCGCATAGGAGGGAGACCCAACCCCTCAATGATGGGATCTGTGGTCTGTGCTGTGGCTATTCATCTGGAGCTGCATGTAAGTGGGGTTCCGAGCATCTGAAGGGATATAAGAATTACTTTATATTCCACTTCTTATTTTGTCTGATTAACAAAACAGTTTTATTATTACACTACCTGCTTGTGCCTTATTGGTATTTAGAGGGACCCTTGCACCTCCCCATGCAGAATGCCCTTGATTTGCCTCGAAGTCCCTCCGGGGACTGATCCATGAGGAGCTGGTCCAGGGTCTTGCAGCCTAAAGAAGACAATGTTCTGCTCGGACTCCAGACCTGAGCTCAGCCCGGGAGACATAGAGGGCAGAGCGCAGGCAGCTATACAGGCAGCTCACTGCTGCTTCGTCTGCAAGTGATGTGAGCGAGGGTGAGAAGCCACGGTGGCTTATGGAGGGCTGGGCAGCTGGATCCAGGCAAGGGGATGGATAATTCAACCCTTCCACCTACAAGCAGAAGCATCTGCTGCTGCCACTGCAGATAGCACACACAGAAAAAGCTGTGGCATTCACTTCCCAGCCAGGGCCATGCTCCCCCTCCCAGACCACTGCCTGCCAGGATGAATCATGCTTGCTGATGGAGCCGAGGCTTGGTCCCGTGCCAGGAACGTGCTCTGGAGGGAGACCACAGAGAAATATGGAATAATTTGCAAATCCATAAAAAAACCCCATTGCTTCTCAGCAGGGGGCTCTTGGCAGGTGCCAGAGAGTGTTTGTTGCAGGTGTCACCCGTGCTTGTGTGCTCCCCAGGGATAGATCCCTGCGCCAGGTCACCCTGCAGGCCTGTGGTGCACTGGGACAAGGATGGGCTGAGGGTGCCGGAGCATGTTGGTCTTGTGCATGGGATGGGGCTGCTCCTGCTGCAGGGCCTTGGGAGCTGTTAGGCTGGGTGCATGGTAATGTGATGCCGCAAGCGAAGAGGAACCCCGCTAGCCATAAAACAGCACAGAAGACCCCCAGGAGTCTTGTAGAACAGAATGGTAGAGTGTAATGAATTGTCAGACATATGGTAAAAATGAATTAATGTCGAGTTGCCATCCACTCTGCCATTTTCTGCTTTCAGTTTCCCCGCTGTGCCTGTCTCCTGGCATCACTGAATCTTGATTCAGGGAGATGCAGCCAAGTAGCTTCCTGTGAAGCCAACATCACATCCTAAGTTGGCCAACAACTTGGTAGTGCTTTCTCTTGGCTCCATCTGGCTGGGAACTCTCTCCTGGACTTGGGGAAAGTGACCCAGCCCCATTAACATGGGTCTGTGTCTCCTTCCCTCTGGCAGGGAGCCTTCAGGAGAGGCCAGCTGATGAGGAGCGCAAGTGCCTTTGAGCAGGAGCTGCTGTGAGCACGTCAAAGCACATCCTGGGTCGCAGCCCTCATTACCTGCAGATGCAGTGGCCCGAATCCAGAACCACAGGAGGTTCACCTGGAGAGCTCTGTTGGGGGATGCAATGGCTTGTCTGCTGTCTGGGGGATGCAATGGCTTGTCTGCTGTCTGGGGGATGCAATGGCTTGTCTGTTGTCTGGGGGATGCAATGGCTTGTCTGCTGTCTGGGGGATGCAATGGCTTGTCTGCTGTCTGGGGGATGCAATGGCTTGTCTGTTGTCTGGGGGATGCAATGGCTTGTCTGCTGTCTGGGGGATGCAATGGCTTGTCTGCTGTCTGGGGGATGCAATGGCTTGTCTGTTGTCTGGGGGATGCAATGGCTTGTCTGCTGTCTGGGGGATGCAATGGCTTGTCTGCTGTCTGGGGGATGCAGGCTGTTTTAGCAGACAATGTCTTGGCAGAGTAAGGCGGAAAGGTTCAGCCTGGTGAAGCACACTTGTGGGAATGACTTTTGGGAGCCTGATACATTGCTACAGGCAGCACCAGTGCATACATTCATGTTTATATGTATGTGTGAGTACACATGTGCATGAGAGTGCCTTGAGTAATCCTACTTTTCCCACTGAGAAGAATAAAGGTGCCATGTGCCATGTTTGTGCACTGTGAAGGCATGCTAAAAAGAAGTTGCAGTCTAGACCTCAAGCATCCCTTCCTGCACTGCGCACAGCATGAATGGGCTTTCTCCAAGACGAGCATGCTGCTTCTTTTGCCTTG
Source organism: Agapornis roseicollis (assembly GCA_002631895.1). Taxonomy (NCBI): domain Eukaryota; kingdom Metazoa; phylum Chordata; class Aves; order Psittaciformes; family Psittacidae; genus Agapornis; species Agapornis roseicollis. Next base: position 91,216 of record NDXB01008372.1, on the reverse strand, counting down.
GCTGGAACTGCTGCTGCGTAAACTTGAACAGGCCTCAGGAGGCAAAATAGAGGGACAGGAATGCAGCTGAGGGGCTGTGCAGGCAGGGGCTGTTCTCTGCTGGGGTATGCAGGCAGCCTGCCTGCCTGTGGTGCAGCTGGAGGAGCGGGTTGGTGGGAGCAGTGCAGGCCGAGGCAGGCATTTACATGCATGCTTGTGAATGTATGCGTGTGTTTGTGTGACAGAATATAGAAATGCTTGTGTTAAAGAGTGAAAGAGGAGCTACAGCCTAGAGACACGTATTTGCTGCAGCTACAGCAAAGCCTCCTCATGCTTTGGGGTACTTCCACCTGGAGCAGGGAGCATGACACCCGCTTCCCTCACCACAAAACCCACAGCCCCTTGCTGTGCCTGGGAGGCAGTACAGTTTTAATCAAGGCTCATCGCTGGAAGCAACCTCTTGTTTTTCAGTCAAAAGTCATCACAGCTATCATGGTGCAGCAGCTATTCTTGGATTTCTTGGAAAAAAGGGAGTGCTTGTAGGGGCGAAAGGGCAGGAGACAGAGGTCGGGGACTTGCGCTCTGCTGCTGGCTCAGCCACTGACTTCTCGCATGATGGGAGGCAAGTCACTTGTTTTTTATTAATATAAAAGATACAAATAGGAGCTGGAGAGAGAGCAGAAGCGAGGAAGGGGACAGTGCTGTTAAGCAACCTTTGTGAAGTGATTTAAGAATCCACAGTGGAAAAAGCCATAAATGTCTCACCACATTCATTACTGAGCAGCAGTGGCTGTGGCTCTCAGAGAGCTGCTGTAGCTGGACCAGCTCCTGCTGCCAGGACCTGGTGCCTCCCATTACCACCTCCTGAAGTAATTTTTCTTATCCAGCAGTCACCTGTAACCCTGATTTTTGAGTGCTGCTGCATTCTGAGTGCTGCTGTTCTGCAGCCAGGCCTGGCTGCCTACTCCTCCTCCTCCTTCCTTGAGTGCCTATGCTCCTTCCCTTCTGCAGGCAGCCGGCTCCTGCCTCTCACAGCAGAGATCAGACACAGCAGCAGCTGGGGAAACAATTGGGTGCCAAATTAGAGCAGCTCTTCAAGTAATTGACTGATGGAGCAGTGCTCCTACTCTTAAAAAAGGGAAAAATTAAAAACCCCCACAGTTTCGCAGTGTGAGTCACTGGGGTGTCTGTGCTCTGATCACCCCAGTTGCTGGGGTGTCTGCCTCAAATCAGCCCATGGTGGAGGGCAGAGGATGGAGCTGTGCTGCTCTGTGCTGCCCCAAGTCCTGGGAGAAGCCCAGGGTTTGTCTGGCTGCGCCAGGGCAGAACTGTGGGATGCTCCAGTGGTGCAACCAAGCCCCATGAAACTTGGCTCCCTACTGACCATGCCTTCTGGCCCTGTTCCCATTGGCTGGGGTGAGAGCTACAGCAGCCACTGCAGACACTCACAGCTCCTGACACACCAGCATCCACGAGACAGCTCCTGAAGGGATGTTTCAGTCAAGAAGTATGGAGGAGGAATTTCCTCCAGACCTGAACTAACCTTGCATCCTCTCCTGCTTCTGGCTGTGGAAGCAGTCAGAGCACTGTGGGCTCTCACCAGCACCATGGGTCCTGCCAGCACCCGAACACAGCAGCCCAGTACCTCCAGCCACAAAGTACAGGAAATCTGGCCTTAATTGCTCTTCAAAGACCATACAGATGATCTTTTCCCCCTGTTTTCCTCCATCATTTAATGTCATTAATTTCCCTCCATTTTAATACCTTTCTTGCAGGAATTAGGGATAGAGAAAACAAGAGCAGTAATAGCTTGATATTGTCACAGGACCCTGGGAGCTGGGGCTGCAACAAAACCTCCCAATACCTCAAGACTCACAAGAAATAGAAATTATTTCTGAAGCATATGCAGCACCGTGTGGGCAGGCAAAACCAGCAATACAATACCATAACTCATCTTCTTTCCCACCTTTTCCAGTGGAAAGAAGAAAGATTTCTGCATATTGCAGTATTGCTATTACTGTAGGTTAACCTGGTGTTTAAGAAAAATTGTAAGCACCAAATCCACTTTAGGGAATGGGCCAAAGCCCTCCTTGGTTGTCAAAGAGTTGACTCTGAGTGTGGTGATTTGTTGAAGGGGTAATGATGTCCTTTTCCATTGTGTTGTGCCTTGTCTTCCAGCTGTATTCCCAAAGAAAGATGCCAGGTTCAAAAGAGGCTGGCCCTCTGTGCTTACTAGCATCAGTTTCCAACTCTGGAGCAATACTCCAGAGCAACATACAGTGCAAAATTAATCCTGAGTTTTCCATACAAAGCAGTGGCCTTGGATTCAAAAGCCAGGCTGCAAACAAACTGGAGTGTAAAGCTATCTGTGTGGCCAGCACACAACCATGAGCTGTTCCCTTTGCTTTCCAGTGGCTTCTGTCTTACCTTGTGGTATACCAGAGCAGTGTCCTCACGCCGCTGCTTCCCACAGGCTGTTTTTCAGGCTGCTCCCAAAGCTCTTTGCAGTTTGAAGTGTTTTGGTTTTGGCTTTTTTCTGCCTGTCAAAGTAACCTGGATAACGTGGCTGCAAAGCTGGGCAGCAGAGTGCAGTTCTTTGTATTCTCCTGTTTCCTTGTCGCTGGTGTCTACCCCTTATGTATTTTTCATGGACGACTATGCTGATGGTGCAAAGGCAGCTCCTTGCCTCCCTCCAGGTCTGGTTGTTTTCTCTGGTTTTGAGTATAAGGGGGTTAATTAGAAGTTGGCATCTCTCCCCCCCTGCCCCCCCCCAGCTAATGTGGAAGCCTGATGAGGCTCCAGCAGTGAGAGGGAGGTGAAGAAGGGATTAAGCCCCTTGCAGGAGGCAGAGCAGGGGAAACATGGCTCTCCCCATCCTCAGCATTGGGTTTGGATCTTTCCCTGCCTTGTTCCAGTGCGGATCCCCAGCAGAAGAATGTGCATCCCTGGTGGTCTGGAAGAGATTCTGGCACATCCCCGAAGCTCCTCCACATGGGTTTGACTGGTGAGGAGACTTTCTAGTCTCCTGGGGTTGGGTTGTGGGGTGGGGGGTGGCTGGTTTTGCTTCTACACCAGCTCTACCAGATGGCTGCACTTTCTCTGTTGCTGTGCGGATGGTGATTGTGTGCGTATGTGTGTGACTGAGCGAGCCAGCGCTGGCTCATGCTATTTCCTCCCTTCCCTTGGGGCTTGACTGGGTCCTGGGTTTTTTCTGCTGCCTCTCTAATAAAAAATGTGGCTCAGCCAATTCTTGTGAACCTGAACGCAGAAGGAAGGAGACAGGGAGTGAAAAATGTGAAATCAAAGAGGAAACTCTTTTTCCTCAAACCAAACACAGTTCGCAGGGAGTGAGGCTGGGATCTCTGTGTCCATCCCCTGGGGCTGGGAGCTCCGTGTCCATCTTTCAGTAGCAGGTCGGGGGACTATAGTTATTCATTCTGGAACCAGGAGCAGGAGAGGTGTGCTCCCTGTCCTAGAAGGCTTGCTAGATCCTGAGTTTGCTTAAAATACAGCTCTAATTACCTGTTTAAACAATAGATCTGTCCCTTCCTTGGTCTATGAAGACTGCACACATTTTAATTATCAGGAAGACCTTGGCCATTCACCTTTCCAAGGTATTTAATGCTTCCAGTCAAATGCCTGCCCTGGTGTACTCTGTTACTGCACCACCTCTTGAACTCTCGCTGGCAGAAAACTGCAGGATATCGCTGGTGAAATAACATTCTCTGGCAGATCTTTTTTTCCTGCATAATCATGGTATTTGGGTTAATTTCCTTTGCTGGGCACATTAGTCTTTGAGCCTAAACAAGAATACGCAGGCCCTCCTTCTGCCTGGCCTTTTTCCCTGTGCACACATGAAAAATAGGGCTTAGCTTGTGTCTCAACGTGTGATAATATTGTAATCCTATAAATGAAGGCCAAAGCTGTTCCCGGGATAGGATTGCCTGTTTCAGAGACGCAGGATGGGAAGGGCCCTCCTTTTCCTTTGCCCAGACATAGATCCACCCGCACCAGCATCACATTCCCTTTCACAAACCCTCTTATTTTGGAATATTTCTCTTTTCCTAGCAAGCAGTGGGCTGGAAAATGCTTCAAATCACAGAGTGGTGCAGCGAGGGATCCTGCTGAGCTGAGCGCCCGGAGGCGATCGAAGCACTGCTGTCCCTGAGCAGGCGAGCCCAGGATTCCCAGGCCTCGGCTGCACAGCCATGGGAGCCTGGCCAGCAGGAGAGATGCTGCAGCTAATGAGCATCCTTCCTCAGGGGCCCTTTCCTTGCAGATGCCAAGCGAGCACAGGCTGGGATGCCCTGGCTGCTAAATCCCAGAGGCTGTCTGAGCTGCTGCCAGTGGCACAGGGCAAGTGGAGTGCTATTCCCAGCAGGCAGCAACTTCTTCTGCATCTCCGTCAGTGTGCATGGAAGGGCATCTCTGTGTCACACTGAGCCCAGGCAATGAAAGGGTGGTAAGAGGGCTTTGCTTCAGCAGAGTACCTGAGAAGGAGGCCAGGATGCTCAGAAGAGGGGAAGACACATATTTGCAGTCAGAGAAGAAGGAGGACAGACACTGCCTGGCCTGTAAGTCTCAGCCCCTGTGGGCTTGATGCAGTTTCTTGGGAGAAATGCAAAGTAAACTCAGCAAGCTGCCCGGGGAGTCTGAAGCTGTAAATCTCAGCAGTCCGGATTTAAAGAGATGCCAGAACTTTTCATGAGGTTAGAAAAGTGATGGGGCGGTGGCAGAGAAGCACCTGGCTGTTTCATCCTCCCCACACCGTGGAGCTGCCACTTGGGGTTTTTGCCTTCCCTTCAGGAGCTGGTGAAGCATAATGGAGCCTTTTGGGACTGGAAGATACTGCTCTGATTTAGGGTAATTGCCTGTATGTCATGATTCAGCGCATCAGCTGAGCGGTTGTCCACCTCTGGACATGATTAACTGGACATGATTAACTGTAAAGACCACAGGGATTTTCCATGGGACTGGAGCATGTGCTTCCCTGCTGTGCTGAACTCGCTTCCCTGTTACCGCTGCCACCTTTGGTGGGGTTGCTGGAGAGCGCACAGAAGAATTCATCCCTTTTGTATGAGATCCCCCTTTGTTTTATCTGACCGACGAAATTACAGAGCTGGAATATTTCAAAATATTTGCTCAGCTGGCCATGAAACGTGACCGCTTCTTTGAGGGGAATGGCTCATTTATTCTCCAGCCAGATCAAGCACCTCCAGCTAATGATGAAGCATCACGGCATGCTGAAGCCCTGCTAATGGTAGCGTCCTGAGGAGTGAAGATAAACAGTGCTTGCCGCAGCATGGGGGGAACGCCGATCCCTCCCCTCCACTGATGACAGAGGATCAGCAAAGGAAAAGGGGAGGGGGAAAAACCGTGCTGCTCTGGATGGCCCAGTTTTCTTGTGCCTTTTTTTTTTTTATTAATACCTTGTAGCCTTACCAAAGCTAAGCAAAGAATCCCTTTCATCCTCTGGTCTGTTTGCTACCTTTGATGGCCGGCCTTTCATTTGGGTTTGAGGTATCCCCCCTCAGAAAGCTCCTTGCTGCCNTTGTTTGGGACTGGTGGGGCCAGTTTTCTTGTGCCTTTTTTTTTTTTATTAATACCTTGTAGCCTTACCAAAGCTAAGCAAAGAATCCCTTTCATCCTCTGGTCTGTTTGCTACCTTTGATGGCCGGCCTTTCATTTGGCTTTGAGGTATCCCCCCTCAGAAAGCTCCTTGCTGCCTAGCCAGCACATTTGTTCCTCTCTGGTTGGATGCAGATGTGACCAATTTGCTTCCCCGACACAATGCAAGTGGAAGCAGGGGCAGAGAGGGGAGGCAGGTCTGTGAAGCCGAGTTGCGTAGCAGAAGGCAGTGAGAAGAGCACAGCACTATTTATTCCCTTGCTTTCACCAGGGTCTTCAGTGTCCCAGCAATGCTAAATCTCAACTTTCATGCTATAGTGCACCAGGATACAATTTACTTCAAAGACAGCATAAATCCCTGGCTGCTGCTTATATCACAGGGCTGTTACATGAAAAGGGTTTATGCACTTCGGTCCCAGGAACAGGTTTGCACTTTTCAGTGTGGATCTTAACTGACTGCCCTGCAATGGCCTAAAAATCTTGGAAGGACCACAGAAACTAGGCTGTCCTGCCCTTCTGAGACATCCAAGTGCTGAGCTCTGCCATGCTGGGAGTGCTGTTCCCACATCCAGACCCATTGCACAGTGCTGGCTGCTCCAGTCCCAGGCTGGATGGAGAGGGAGGGCAGGCATACAGCAGGCCTGCTCTGGGATTGTATTTTTTTATTCTTAGGAAAAATGCTGGTGCTGGGGAGGGAGGGGGAAGAAGGAAGTCAATTCCTCTATCCTTGCTACCACAGCTGCCTTGGCAAAGCAGATACCAAGACAGCACTTGGCCAGGAAGAGCTGCATGTGAGCTGGGTACTCCCATTGCAGAGGTGGGCTGGGAAATGCATGACAGTGTGAGTATCTTCCATGCCCTGAGAGTGAAGGGCCTGCCCCTTGGCTGCTGTGAGCCTCTTGGTCTCCATGAACCACACAAAGTCATACCACTTCACATTGACCCTGGGAGCTTTTTGTTGCTGTGACAATGTCATAGGTTTGAATGGGGAGGTGCTACAGACCTGCTTGGGCACAGGAAGAAGGTGCATTTTCAAAAGCAATAGCCTGCAGAGCCCAGACCCTGCTGTCATGGTGATGTGGGCAAATAGAGCCCTAAATAATTTCCAAAAGTGGGACTTTGGCACTGTTTAAACAGTGTGTATTCTCCTCTTGGCCAGGAGAATGGTTTCCTCAGCCCAATTCCAGACAATCGCCTTGCCCAGGAAGTCTTGTGTGCTAGTGAGCAAAAATGAATCTAGAATACATCCAGTTAAATTTCTAAGATTTAATTTCTTGGCTAAGCGTGGGAGCCCAGGCGTTTTCTGAATATTGCTTTTGGAGTGAAAGAGGAGAAAAGAAATCCCTTCTGCCCTCTGTAGTTCAACCATATTAATAATGTCTTATTTGCAAAGCTGTTTACGCCTCCCTTCCCTTCTGCTGGGGTGCTGCTGTGTGTCTGCCCTCATCAGAGAGCCACTATTAGCTGGCTTCATAGCGCAGCCATGCTTCATTGTTAGCCAAAGTTGCTTTATCTCTGTGAGAGCAAAATAAACCATTACTCTCAGAACCACCCATATTTCATGGCCAACTAAGCAATATTGCAAAAACATTGAGATTCCTCAATTTCCTTGATCGTATATAGCAGATGCTGATTTGATGCTAGGAAAACTGATTAGCAAACCCCTTCCTGGCTAGTCTGTCATGGTGCTGACAGCCCCAATGCAGTCAGCTTGTCCAGCAATAGAAAGACTATTACCAAGTGCATTTTTCATGCAGTGAGAAGGAGCATTTCTAGCTGCTTCTATGCACTGAAAACAAATTTCCAACAGCCTGCATAGAAAAGCACCAGGGTTATTATCCACTCCCTGTGCGATATCACCTTCGAATGCATTATCACTGGCAGTGTAAAATCCCTGCTCCTCTCCTGCTAGAGCCCCACTGTCATTAATCGAAGGCTTTCCCTGGCTGGGGGCCTGTCTAACTTGCAGGGCTGGCTGTGAAACCAAGGGCATTACTGGATGATGCTGTCATGCACAGCCGTGCAGGTCCCTTTTAATGGAGTGATGGAGCTGTTGTAGAGGGGGATCTGAAATCTAGGGTGCATAATTTCAAGGAAACAAATAGGCTTGCGGAGGCTAAAAATCAAGATCAAAAGTTCAGGGTTAAATTCAGCTGTCGGGTCCAGATAAGCTTATCTCCAAAAAGTGGCTTATGAGGGATCTGCTCCGGGCTGAAGTGCTTAACTGGTGACCTGCAGGACTTGGCACTGCGCTCCTTCCCACCAGGGCTTACCTCCAGACCTGCATGTCTCTTGCGTTTCAGATGCTAAAGCCATAGTGAGGAGTCAAGGGGTGGATAGCATGTCAGGACAGCTGTGCTCTGGCCCCCAGGCCTCCCGCAGATTGCATGCTTTTTCTTAGCCTGCATGTCCCAGAGAGAGCAGTGAGTGGCGAGCACTGTGGTTTGCTATTACACGGAGGCCTGATCTGGCAAAAAGGGAAAATTAGAGAATTTTTTTCAAGTGTTCTTTTCCCCTCTCTGGGAAAAAAAAAAAAAAAGGAAAATGAAGCGGGCATGGCTGTACTCAGCTGCAGGAGCAGAACAGCCCTCTTAATTTGTTTTAAAGTGTCCTTCAGGACTGTCTGGGTAATAACCACATGCCGCAGTGCTGCGTTTCTCAAGGGGACGAAAGCACTGCTTGGGAAACTCATGGGTTTTTTACCCTGGAGCGGATGCCCTATGCTTCATCCCACTGGAGACAGGAAGTGTAAGGAAGCAGGATGGTGGGAAGAGGATGAAGTGGAAGCAATATTCTCTCTTCCCTGTAGCTGATGCAGTACTGGCAGCTCTGCGTTTAGGATGCTGCAGAGGGTTACTGGCGCACAAGAGGCTGCAAAAAGCCGTGGTGACAGCCTGTGTCTAATTGCAGCCCTTGGCTTAAAAGTGCTGGTTAAAGGCATCACGAATGTGAGGCATGCAGCATTTGCACTGTGTGAGTTGCACGGCTGTTTGATCTCATTGGAGGTGGTTGCAGCACTCAGATACGACAGGTTTCTGTGAAGGGCAGTAAATGGGGAGAAAGGTCATTTGATCAGTCATCTGCAGTCTGGTGGTGTGGTGGCCTTTGTAGGGAAAAATAAATCAATCCTTGCAGCCCGTGCCTATTTTTCAAACCTAAGCAGAGGTTTCCAGGATGCCACAGAAAGACACAGCTCTTGGTTAAACGGTGAGGTACCCACCCACCCAACTGGCCTGTTGTCTTCCCCAGGCAGGGTCCTCCTTCAAAGAGAGGACCACTCTGCCCCAGGTCTTCCAGGAGAGTCCCCTCTCAAAGTTGATGGTTTCTTGCAGAGCAACCCTGTACACAGTGAGGATGGAGGGGGCTTCCTGCAGCATTCAAGGAGTGCTTCTGGCATCCAGTCCCAGGCCCCACCATGGCCCCTTTGGCTTCCCAGAGTACCCCTGACACAGCACATAGGAGCTGCCAGCTCCAAGGGAGCCTGGCACCCAGCTTTTTCTCACAGTATATGATTTCTGTGTGGAGATACAGATATCTGTATGCGCACGTGTGCCTATGAGAAGCTGCATTTCAGCCAAAAGGCACCACGTCTTATATTGGATGCATTGAAATGCAGTAATGTGAGGCATTTCCATGGTGCTCTCACTACCTTAAAATGAAACAGAAATGTTTGGCAGACTGAAAAACAGATTTTTTTTTTTTTTTTTTTAAAAAAGAAACAGAGCTGCTTTAAGGCTTTTAAAAGTTTAAACTTTTAACATTCCCTGTGCTTTTCCTTTCCTTTCCTTTCCTTTCCTTTCCTTTCCTTTCCTTTCCCTTTCCCTTTCCCTTTCCCTTTCCCTTTCCCTTTCCCTTCCCCTTCCCCTTCCCCTTCCCTTCCTTTCCTTTCCTTTCCTTTCTTCCTTAAAGGCAGACTATGATATTTTGGCAAAGAGTTGATTTTATTTTGCAAAACAACCTTCTGTAATATCTCAGAATAAGAGGAGTAGTCTCAAAGCTTTACAAGCCCAACGGGCCTTCACAGATAGTTTCACTCAAAGAAATCTGGATGGTATAGCAGGAAGATCCTAAAAGCAGAATGGCCTTCAGCTCCTGTGTCCATCCCCAGCCAGATGTGAGCCTTCAGCTAGGAAAGTAAAAAAGAGACTTGTGAAATGAAGTAGTGTTTTATCTCCCCAAACCCTGCAGCTTTTCAAATGTTGCTGCATGGAAGGCTGATGGAGATCACTCCCAGAGCTCACCACTGGTTTATCCCACTGAAAAGCCCTAAGGAAGGGCTTTCTGGAAATAGTTCTACATTGACATTCTTTTATTTGCATCTTGAGGGCCAATTTTTAATTTTTTTCCTGGAAGTGAAAAGATGGATCACTCTGCATTCAGAGAAACCTAAGACACGGAGTCCTGGGCACAGCTTGCCATCCTATGTCACAAAACTTCTGATAAAACCATAGGATTTAGGACCTCTGTTGCAAAACAAATCTTCTGCACTGAATTTCCACATCCCATTCTCCTGGGCAGAGCCCGGTGTGCCTGAAGATGCACTGGGGCAGTATTAATCTCTTCCTACCAAAAATAAATGGGTAGTAGGGAGCTTAACTCCAGCTGGACCTGGTTAATCTGTACTTAGATTATCTCAATTGCGCCTAGGATTAAGAAACGTTTTAGCAGGGACTAATCTTACCCAGTGGACAGCATGTGTAGTTGACTTCTTAATCCCATTGCTTGACTCCCAGGACTTGGCTTCCAAGGCAGCAGCTGGGCCCTGAGCATCCCTGTGGCTGGGCCCACATGTATGGGGTTGTGCCTCTTTGTGTGGGGCTGGTGTGGTGAGCCTGGATGCAGCTTCAGGTCTTCTGCACAGCATCACTCTGCTTTTGGTCTTGCTTGCTTCCCTCGTTCCCCTCCTCCTACGCTAACCAGAACTCAGGCTTCTAGCACGTGGCAGGCGCAACGCAAAGTGTTAGGCAGGACAAGACAGAGCTATGTTAATTACTCTGATTTTCTGAGGAGATGCTGCGGTGGTGGATGGATGAAAGGGAAGCCAGCTGACACGAGCACATTTCTCACTTCCTGCCAAGTGATGTTTTGAGGCGGTCTCCAGTGGTACCCCTGCGGGAGTGTAATGAGCTGGGTGCACTGATCCTCAGGCAACCTTCTGGGACAGTAACTCTGTCCCAGCCTCTGTCCCTTGGAAGGGAAAATAAGTCATGGGACAGCGGAAAAGGAAATCACCCATTTTGGGGAAAACAATAAAAAACAACAAAACCGAAACCAAACCCGATGTTTTCTGCTTGATTCGAAAGAAATTAAACATTTTGGCTGTAAATAACTGCCAAAACAAAAACAAAAAACCCCAAAAAAACAAGCAAACAAAAAAAAAAAAAAAAA
>NDXB01008372.1:60049-80068 GCA_002631895.1 Agapornis roseicollis | reverse complement strand
AAAAAAAAAAAAAAAAAAAAAAAAAAAAAAAAAAGGCAAGAGGATGTTGCTGGTAAGAAACCATGCAATAAACTCCTCGGTTTTTTGCTTGCAAAATTGGCAGAATTTTGAGAAGCTGAAACCAAAGTGAAGGCTTGCAAGTATGAAACACTCATGTGGCCGATATCCAGCAGCTCTCCTGCCAGGGAGGAAAAGCCTCTAGCACTGATTATCCAGCAGTTTATGCAGCTCAGCTTCAGCAGGGAGACCTTTAAGACAGCAAACATCCCAGCAACCCTGGTTATGAAACCCCAGGGCTTGTCCCTGCAGTGCCCCTATCCCTTTCCCACAGCATCACCCCATGGCACCTCCACATGCAAGCTCCCCCTCCCCAGGGTAGTGCAATTCCCAGACTCGGACAGTGCCCAAAAGCACTGCTGAGCTGTAATTGATGCCTGAGGTGACAATTACAGAGGCCCTTGAGAGGAAGGCAGAAAGAAAAACAAAGCCCCTGCCCCAAACAAATAACCAAAGCAGCAGCAACAGCAAATAACCCCCTGCACAATAAATAAAGCCAATTAGCTCATGGATTTAGCTCTGGCTTATGTGGAACGAGCCTGGCGGAAGGAAGGGCAAGCTCAAGAGCTGCCAACCACAAAAGCATCACTTTTTCCTGCTCTAAAAAAAGATGAAACACAAAACCCCCAGCACCAGCAGGGGTTTTTGTATGGTGGTTGAGGTGGCACCGCAAGGAAAAGGGGAGCAGAAGGCATGTCTTGCTGCAGAGGGGTGGCTTTGCAAGCATTATGCTCTGATGACCAAAAGACATTTGTAAGGCATGGGGACCTGCTTTGTCAGGTCTCATGGGCAGCAGCAGCCTATGTGCCTCCCAGCACCCAGCAGGCAGGTCACAGATGCCAAATGAGGGGAGAGCCAGTCATTCAATCAAGTATTTAAGGCCAAGGTTAGGAAGGGATTAACATGGCCTTTCCGAGACCTTGAACTCTTCTCTTAATCTGGATTTACAGCTGTGAATTCAGTGCTGAGACCATTAACTGACGGTTCTCTGTCTTGCAACCCTCATGTCACTTGTAAGAAATGCCTTAGTTAGTATCCCTCCATTGCACATCCCACCCTTAGTGTGAACTATTTAAACCCCACAGAGCTCTGGGACCCAGATACACAATATCCTTCTGTGCTAAACATGCCACAGTGCCCCTTAACTCCTGACAACCATTATCCAGCTGTTGAATGAGTCTTATTATAAGCAATTTTTCTAAATCATATTGAAAGCATGAAGTCAGAAGAAAAAAAAAAAAGTAGGTCTGAGGCCGTGAACTGCAGCAACACCTGGCAAGCTGGTTAAAGAAAGGGAAAGAAATGCCAGGGACGTTGTTGATACAGGACCCTGGGGTGGTAAATTACAGAAATCAACATGCATGTCACACCCAAGCCCCTGGCAGGGTTTACCCAGCCCTCCAGCTGCAGGGTGACACCCATTGCAGCTGCATCACTCCCGACCCTGCACCTTTCCTTCCTCAAGTCTCTCAGCAGCCTAGGTCAGAACAGGACAAAACACGAAAGGTTGTGAGATGTGGCACAAACCGGAGGTAGTTTATTGACCAGGAAGATTTACCAGTCCTAGGGAGGCTGGGGCAGACAGGCTCCATACTGGCAGTTGGCAGTTCTGTCCCTTCTCCCTTTGATGCTTGAGGATGCCTCTGCAACATTGCTCTTGCAAGCAAGCAAGGTGCAGAGCAGGGGAGCAGATAAATTATGTGTATCCCTGGGCTGGTGCCTGTGTGTGCTGTGTCACTGTATTACAGCCAGGATTTGATTTGGGCCATCGCACTGGTTTTGGCCATTGTTAATTAAAGTCTTTCTGGTGGTGACCTTGTGGCTCTCACAGAACCATTTAGGTTTGTAGAAGACCTTTAAAATCATCAAGTGCAACCCCTGATTAAGATTGTGAAGTTACCCCCAAGTCCACCACTAAACCATGTCACTAAGAGCCTCATCTACATGGTTTTTGAACACTTCCAGGGATGGTGATTCCACCACTGCCCTGGGAAGTCTGTTCCAATACATGATGATCCTCTAAGTGAAGAAATTTCTCCTAATGTCCAGTCTAAACCTCCCCTGGTGCAGCTTGAGGCTGTTACCTCTTGTCCTATTACTTGTTACATGGCCGAAGTGACCAGCCACCTCCTCGCTCCATCCTCCTTTCAGGTAGTTGATGGGGAGGTGGGGAGCCCCACCCCCAGCTTTCAGGTTGTCTCCTCTGGCCTTGCTACACCCCTCCCAGTTGCTACTGAGAACATCCAGCAATTACCAGCATTGATCCAAAGGGAAATCCCAGCAGCAAAATGTGGGAGGGAGGGAAGCAGAAGGCAGTGGGGTGGCTCCCTGGGGGCAGCTGGATCCGTGAGAGGCTGCCCTATGGATGGGGAAGGCAGCTCTGCAGGAGCGGGAGAGTGTTGGGGCAGGAGCATCGGGCTGTCAGGCAGCACGGGGAAAGATAAAACAAACCAAGGCAAGGAGGAAGAAGGCCGGGTGTGACAAATTAAAGATCAGTGCTGCCGTGCATGGGGATGATCCCCTGTTATCCTGCCAGTCCCGAGCATCCCTCCCGGCTTGAGCGAATAGCAGCTCGCAGCATCCTCATCGCCTGAAATCCTGGAACTACGGAGCCGCTGTCTCAGCCCTGGATCCAGCACGGTGGGGAAACAAAGGCGAGTGGGAACAGGCAGATCCCAGCTGGGGCCGCCCGGCAGCCAGCCCTGAGTGTGCAGGGTGGTGGTGGTGGGGAACAGGTACGGTTCGTGTTTCAGGCTGGAATGAAGGCAGGAAGGGAAGGAACCGAATCGCCCATGAGCTGTAAAATAAAAGGAGGTTTTGTTTTATTTAGCGCGAGGCCATTTTGACCAGTGTAAAATATCTATCAAAATGGAGACAGAAAACAGTCCTGCCTGAAAGCGCCGTGGCCAAATTGGCTTTGAGACTCGTGTCATCCTGAGCCAATTAAAATGTCATAATAATGCAACCTCAGAAAAGCCCAGCGCCTGCTCGTTATGCAAGATACACAGGGAAGGAAATCATTCCCCAGATAGAAGTGTTTATCCAAATGGCTTTCCCTGAGAAAGCCAGTTGGTGAAAAGGGAACTGCAAAGCCCCCAGAGCAGCCTGCACCCTGCTCCATGTTTGCAGCACCCAAGCCGGTGTCTCTGGAGCTGTTGTCACCCATGGGGGGGGTGTGTGTGTGTGTCTTTGCAGGTCTGGGAAGGTCCTACCTGAGCAGCAGGACTGGAGGTTTGGGGTGGCTTAATTTCAAATGGCAATTTTGGCCTCTTTGTTGAATTTCCCAGCCTTAATGCGTCTTTGGGAGACACGTGTCCCCCAGGTATATCAGTAGTAATGGAAAGTGCCACTGTCAGTACAGGCGCTAACTCATCATCTTGATGGCACATCGATCCCCGGAAGAGTCAAGTGGAGGGTAAAATAAATGTGGTTTGCTGGGACGGGAGGAGAGGAGGAGAATACGGAAGACACTTTGTTTCACTGAAATCAAAGGGACACCGGCCACTGACTTCGGTGGACACAGGGCTGGACCGCACCTGTGCTCCCCAGGAAATGGAAGAGACTGAAAGGCATCTCCCCAGTGCTGTCATCCCGCTGTGTTCTCTTGGAACTGCCTTGAAGGTGCCGAGGCTTCTGATTGGTACTGCCTTGCTCTGAGGAGCATCCTGGACCTGCCTGGAACAAGATGGTGACCCCCCACATTCCCCAAACTGCAGGTGGTCTCCAGGACCACTGGGAAGACTGAGCACGCCCAGGCCGGCGGGGCTGCGCAGTGGGCACTCGGGATAAGGGGTATTCCAGAGGGAGCTGGTGCGTGCCCTGCCGCAGGCTGCAGCGAGCCCTGGAGGCCAGCCGCTCGCCTGGGGGCCGGCTAGCTGCCACAGCCAAGCGCTGTGCTGGAGCTCATTAGCCCTGCTGTGAGGGAAGTTAATTAGCTCGGGGAAAACGCCGTGCTAATTTGCCTAACCGGCTTTTGGGACCGAGGTTAACCCTGCCAGGCAGGCTTGGATGCGCTCCTTCTGGCTGGGGTCGTGCCTCCTGAATCCGTGCACGCAGGGGGGATGCCCGTGGGCTCCAGAGCTGCTTTCAGCGTGTTACCCATGCTCTTTGGAAGCCATGCGATCTCCTGGCAGGGAGCACTGCCATCCCGAGGCGGCACCAGGACTGCCGCGACACCGGCTGCTCCTGCTCGGCAGGCAGATGGATCAGCCTCTGCTCTCTGCTGTGGCCACGGGCACGGCAAGGCAAGCACAGCACGCAGCTCTGTGCCTAGCGGCAGTGCCGTGGTGTGCCTTCCCGTGGCTGCTGCACAGGTCTGTGCTGCATTTACAACGCATGCTGCCATCCCTGCCTGTCCCTCTCCCCTGTCCAGCTGCCCCCTGTGTCCATGTTACACGCTAACTGTCCCCCAGGCCCGGACATTGAAAGGGCCTCCTCTTTTTCCTTCCATCTGTGTTCTGTCTTGTCTTAGAAGAGCGTAGAACTTGGACAGGACGATTCGAACAGCATGTTGAGCAGATGGAAGCAGGTCCCTGGCTGCGGCCAGGTGGAGGGAGCACTCAGCAGGCAGAGTCCGGGCATGGCAAGCTGAGAAACAGCTCCTGGCTCTGCAAAATACTGCTCCCGCTCCACCCAATGCTAAAGCAATTGCTCTCGATGGCTTTAGAATCATTGGTTTTGGCACACAAACATGGCTGTTCTCTGCTCCCTGGCCTCACGGGAATCTGAGCTTGGTTCAGTGTGACTCACAGCGAGGGAAAGGGAGAGAAACACACACAGCACAGAGCTGGAGAGAAGCAGGCGCGGGGTAATCTTCAATGCAAGCTTGCAGGCTTGTCTATAAATAGAAGGTGAACCGTTCCCTAGTAATTAGCCAGGAGACGGTTTATTTGCAGCAGCGCGATTTCAGCAGCAGTGATTTTGGCAGGAGGAGGCTGCCCCAGCAGCTCTAACCTTGCAGAGCCAGGGGAGGCTTGCCTCCCTCTCCCAGGGGATGTTTCCCACAGGCAGCGGACAAGCAAGGGCTCTGGCGCATCTCCTGCCTGGACAGAGAGAGCAAGAGGCCAGCAGAGATGTCCCCTCTTGCAGTGGCCTGCTGGATCTCTGGGATTAGATGCTCCTCAGCCTTTGCACGGGAAGAAAAGATAATAGCCTTCTGGGGNGGGGGGGGGGGGGGGGGGGGGGGGGGGGGGGGGGGGGGGGGGGGGGGGGGGGGGGGGGGGGGGGGGGGGGGGGGGGGAGGCAGTAGCATCCTGGCATAAGGGCTTGATCCCTAAAAAGGTATTCAAACAAGGACAAGCAGAGTCTGAGGTCTCAGCAGGGATGAAAGGCATAGGGACCCAGGCTGGATTACAGCAAGGACTAAGCTTGAGGCACTCGCTCACCTGCAGGTGCCTGCTGCAGGTCTTTGCACCTAGGGGAGGTGCTGAGGACTGTGTACCCCCAAACTAGTGTATGGATTCAGGGCTCCTTTTCGATGATGGGTGTCAGGTGTCAGGCGTCAGGCTGGGCTTTCCCAGACAGCCATGGTGGATACATGCCAAGTAGCTTCCCTTCTGGCCTTTCTTTCTTACATCCTGATGCTGCTTACAGTGGGAGTGGGACTGGGACAGAGTCAGCTTGAATCCAGGTCTTCTCATGCATATTTTTGGGTTTGGATAGCACATCCTAATTGCAACAGGAAAAAGAGCAGAGTCACCTCAGCACTGTGCCAGCCCTCTTTGTGCTGGTCCAGCACTGTACAGCCCAAACCTACCCTAACCCTGCCACAGGCAGAGAGGAAGAACAGAGACTGGGTGAATATTTTGAATGAGGAGGCGTGAACTGCCTGCAGAAAGCCTTGTGCTGCAGTCTGAAGGCACAGCCCTGTGCCCACTGGCAGGGGACACTCACCGCTGTCCCATGCTCTGCAGAAGTATGGGGTACTGTCACCTGCATCCTGGAGTGAGACAGCATCCCAGGAGTGTTGCATTCCAGATCCAAGAAGAGGGTTATCACTCATGGTAAAAGCACCCAGCTGGTCTGGTTTTGGCAGAGCGAAAGCCCCATGGTGAGAAGACAACATGCTGTATGACCTACAGCCAGCAGCTCTTCCTGAGCTGGGAATGCATCCACCGCAGAATGAATGAAAATGAGCTTTACATCCCGTTTCAGGCAATACCCAGCCCCTGCTGTTGTCCTGTCGATTTTGTGGCTCTGCAATCAGGTTTAACTTCCCAACTTCCCATCTCCTCCATCGCTGCTTATGAGGCCTGTGCAAACAGCAGGGAAAGTGAGCTAATTGCCTCTGGAAGAGGAGCGGTGATAACAGCTATGCTGAAAGAACCATCACAGGCCTGCAGTTAGCAAACTGAGAACACAGGGGAAAAGCACCCCCCTTCCCTGGCCGCTCTTCTGAAGGATTACTTGTACCCGTAGGAGGGAGTGCTGCAATGGAGCGCTGGGCGCTGCTGATTTGTGAATGTCCCCTCTACTGGGACACGATTAACTGGAAAATTTACTAGTGGAGAGGTCTCTCCAGGAGCCAGTTTAAAGCTGGCAGCTCCTCCGGCTTGCTCCTGCCTGGTGCAGCAGATGTTGACGCCGGATGAAAATTGAGGAGCAGGATGAGAGCAGCCAGGATGTGCTGTGCTGGTGGTGGCGATGATGTGCCACCTTGTAGTTATGCTGGGGGTTGCTGGAGAGCCTCCAAGCCATGCCCATGCTGTCCTTGGAGACAGCACTGTCAGTGGTGGGGCAGGAAGGGGGCTTGCTGTGAGCCCCACCTTCAGAAGGTTATGCAGAAGTTATGTGGGCACAGTGTGCCCACAACCAAGGACCACCACAGGCTCCCTTTCTGCCCCAGGCTCTCTGGAAACTTTGTGTGCTGGTGCATGTGCTCTCACCCCCAGGGAGAGATCTGCCATAATGTACCTCAATAGCCAAGTGGGATGGCTGGTGGAGCCTGGGGTGCAGAGAGGGGATGCAGCTGACCTGGGACATGGAGAAACAGCCTGAGCTGCTTCCTCTTTGCCTGTTTTTTTCCCCTCTGCTTGCCCTCTGCCCCTGCTGCACCAGCCCCCCCCACATGTCCCCAGCAGCCAGGGCCAGGCATGCCACTGCTGTTCCCTGGGCATCCCTCCCCTCTCTTCAGGGATCCTCCTGCAGACAGAGAAAACCTCTGGGCAGAGAAGTGGCCCTGCCTTTGCACAGTGATGCATGAATGCAATCAGCCCAGCCTTTCCAGGAGTGCAGGGAGCACGCTGAGAGGGGACGCAGCCTCCCTGGAGACATTATACCTGAGGTGCATGGGAATGCTTGTGGAGATCAACAGCCAGCTTGGAAATAGAAATCAGTGATTGACAACGAGGGTAGGGGGAGGCAGGGGCTGCCCCTGCAGAAGAGCTGGCCAAATCTGTGTGACTTGCTGTCACAAGACAGGGGGCTCCTCTGCCCTGCTGGGTGGCAAAGCACTCATTTCTCTCAATGGCCTAGAAAAATAAAGTGAGCAAGAGGAGCAGGGCAAGGACGGAGGTCAACAAACACAGCACGTCCTGTCTTGGTTTGGCTTCACCTGAGTTTGGGTGAGTGCTCAGCCCTGGGAGTTAGAGAGGTGCCTCCCAAGCATGCTCTGATTCCCAGACCAGTTTGCCTGCTCTTCGAAAATGCGCACAGAGAGGGATTTGAAGTGTCATGTAAATGGGGGCTGCTGATCCAGGCTACTCTTGCAGGGAAAAGGTGGGGTTGCAGGGAGAAAAGGCCACCCTCAGTGCTGCTGGATTAGCAGAGGTTTACACAACAGGTATGGGCAATGCCTGCAATCCAGATCTGAGCAGCACAGCATGTTAAGAGCAGTTATTGCAAACAGCTCTGCAGGATGCACAGCTCTTCCCTGCCTGCATTGCCCTCTCCTCCCCTTCTTGGCCTTTGGCTTCTCCAGGCTGTGGCCAGCTGTGGTGCAGCAGCCTGCACCGCTCTGCACCAGGATGATCTTGACCTTAGCTGCTTTTCCCAGTGCTGGGACACATTTCGGATGACAATCAAGCCCCAGAGCAGAATCTGCTCCTGGCATCCCTCTATCAGTGGGCTGGGGCGATGCCAGTAGTGGATCTGGCTGGGAATGCCTGCCGTTTCTTCAGTAACAGGGAAGTTAAGGACTCCAACATCCCAACATCCCAGCACAGCACAGCAGAGCCATGCCCCTCTGGCAATGCCAGCTGTGTGCTGCCTGGAGCAGGCCAGCCAGCATGATGGACAGATGGTTGCTGCCCATGGTAGCACGTTGCTGTTTCAAGGAGGGACTCATGCTCTTTTCTCCATCACTTCTGCATTTCAAATACCAATCTTCCATCCACTTGTGCATATTCAGGTATCAAACAGCCTGTAGGAAGCCTTGGATTGAATCAGACATCTGTCCCTCAGGGGTACCGTATGGCATGCTTCCAGCCTCAGAGACCTCAGGGCTGTTCTGGGTGTCAGGGCAGGGACTGACTGTATGGAAAAGCAGCACCCAGCTCTGCTCTCAAAGGGTTACAGCCACATCTCCTTTTCTCACCCCACTGAAAACAAAGCAGTGAAGCCTGTGGCTCCCCAGACTGCGCTGTCCTGAAGCCATCAGCATGGAGCTCCCTCCTGCAGGGCATGACTGTGGGGACCCAAGCTCCAGCCCCAGCTCACAGTGAGTGGCTGCACAGCCTAGGTTTAGGAAGGCATACAGGAGGGAGGAGAGACCTGTGTCCTCTTTCCTTCTGCTCCTCCTCCTCTCCGGGACACCCATGCCAGGACACTCAGTGCCTTTCACAGTGCCACAGAAATGCTTCCTAGAGTCTGGGAGAAGTGGGACCCTGGCACCCATACTGCAAACCTCAGCTGCCTGCATCAGTGGGCAGCCACTGAAGACTGCAGAAAACACAGGGCTGTTTCCCTTCCCTTCCCTCCCTGCTTTTCCCACATGCATGCATGTGGGTGCTTACACATGCACACACAAGCACATGGACACTCTGTGGGGCAGGAGCAGTGGCCTCAGAGGAGCATGGCAGTGGGTGAGAGCACAGCAGGCAGCACACAGTCAGGGGAGTTGCTGGGCAGTACTGAGAGATGGGATTAATTTAGGGGAGCAGAGAAATAAATCATCCTTGTAGTGAGGTTCAGGGCTTTCCTTGACACAATCTGGTAAGAAACTCAAAAATAGGGCCTGAGCACAGAAACACACTGGCTATCTGCTTTGTAAATCGCTGCAGCTCAGGCAGGGTGAGGGCTATGGAGGCTGGGTGCTTTCTTCCCTGTGCATCCTTTTCAGGACCTCCCATGTCTCTGTGTGGGAGACCTAGGTAGAAGGGCCGTGCTCCTCTGATGTGCCTGCACAGGGACAGGGATGGGGCTGCACCTCCTGTCCTCCTGTCTGGAACCCTGGCACTAGTTGTGAACCTGGAGCTCAGTGGGGAACTGAAACAGCTGCCTCTCTCCCTGCAGTGGAAACCTTTCGCTCTCAGGCTGTTCAACCTCTTCTGCTTCAAATGCTGCATAGGAGCCTCCATGGGGCTCTTTCCTGGGACCCCATCTCATGGTGTATAAAGTGTGAGTGAAAGCTCGGATGAAGACCTGCTCAGCGATGCTGCGAGGGGTTGGGACCCTTGGCTGGCAGCACCCTCAGCAGTATTTAGGTGCCGTATGGAGCGTTAAGCTCAGTGGCACAGGAGCAGGAGGCCAAATTGCATTCCTCCACCAGTCCTGGGAACGTGAAGCCTGGTCCTGACCCAGGGGCTGCTTGCCTCATGCATCACTCGGATGACAGCAGGGTTATTTTTTTCCTGACAGGACCCAGAAACCAGGTCACTCTGCATGCAAATCTGTAACAAATCTGCTTGGGATTAAGCAGGCCACTGAGAGGTGGCAACAGGCAGTATTCATCAGATGTGCCCATAGAGAGTGGCTCTGCACCACACATGGGGAAGGGAGTGGAGGCACATTCTTTCACAAGCAGGGGGGTTGCTACGCCAGGAGCTGCCATCCTGGGTTGGAGGTTTTGGGCCGTGACAGGCTCAGCAGAAACAAATGCTGCATTCCAGGGATGCCATTCCTTGTGAGCTATTAAAATATAATAACATGATAGCAATAAGCAGATCAGTCAATCCCTCCATGGGCTGAGGGAACTGCGGGGCAGAGCTGGGCTTTTCCCAGAACAAACTGGGGCTGGCTCGCCAATAAATACAACCAACACCAGTAACAAACCTCAGATCTCTGGCCAGACTTTGGTGAATGGTGCCCTTGCAGGATGTGGGATGTACGTGGGCTTTAACTTGCCTGCACAAAGGACACCATCCTGGGCAGGGAGTGAGGGGGGAGAGCAGCTACAGCAGGCAGGGACTTGTGATCTGCTTCCCACTCTCTCTTCTCAAGGAGGTGTGCACAAGCGTATGGGATAAACCAAATCTCATCTCTCCAGCAGCATGCCTCCCTGATCTGAACTAACCAGCTGAGCCTTCAAGGGTTAAAGAACAGCAGTGCTTGTCTCCATGGGCATTACAGGACCTATTTAAAAACCTCGACCCCTTTGGCTCAGTTGCCGAGGGAATATTTCAGCTGAAAATGCCAGGGCTCTGAGAACTATTAAACCCGGCAAACCCTCGATTGCTTTTATGCCTGCCCCAGGCTGCAACCTCAGATCTTTTCTTTTCCCCTCTGCAAACTGCTGGGTAATGATCCCTTGCGGGTGCCAGCTCACCTCCCCTTCTCCCAGCTGGCAGCCGGGCTCCGTAGTGATGCCCTTTTGTTCTGCTGGTGCTGAGATCTGCAAACTCATTGCTAATTACTACATCTGGGGCTTCCAGCTCCAGCGACAATGCCAGGACTTGTGGTGGGCTCCTGATGGCCAAAGTTCATCCCCCTGCTTTTTCCTTACCAAAGACCATTATCTCTCATTTACATCTAAACTAGTTTTTTATACCAGTTTAAATGCTGCCCCTCCCCCTGTAATCCCAATGCAAATGAATTAAAAGTTCATTCTTCCGATGCTCGAATCCTGCACACTTTCTTTTTCACTTCTTATTTAAATCACACACTGTTTTGAACTAAACCTTTTATTTCCTCCCAGTTATTATTTCTGGTGTGTTTTCCAGAGCCTTACAACATGGCATGTGATTATACACAAAGCTTGGAAATAAAGCCCTGTTTTTTCCCTTCATTAAGGACACAAAGGATTCCTGTGTGAGCCAAGCAGCACTTTGGACATTAATACAGCTTTACACCCCAAATCACATCCTGGTTCTCTGCAGTGCAGATTCGGGAGTGGATCTGTGCATTTCCTTGCTGCCAGCATCCTTTGCAGGCTCCAGCCAGCTCCTTCCCTTCCTGGAATTAACATCCAATTAAGCGGTGCCAGCATGTTCATCCACAACTCCCGGCTGCTGGCTCTGCCTGTACCATGGCCGGGTCTGCTCCCTGGCTAATCCTGCCTGCTTGGGTCCCCTCTGCTTAAGGGCCCACGGAGCTTGGTGGGCCCACCCAGGAATTTGCTGCTGTTGACTATTGTTTCCCATGGAAAGGAGTTACAGGGTGTAAAGCCTCGGGAAGGCTCAGTAAACCCCAGGGCCCTCCCTAAAGCCTAAAATTAATGAACTTGAGAATATTTCCTGCTAAATCATAAACCCAAGGACATAAAGGCAGTCAGTGGCAAAGCGGCTTTTAACCCATGCAGGCAGTCACGGCGTCTCTCCTGGATCTGAGATCTTGCTGTCTGGAAACTGCCTGAATCAAACCAGAAGCACAGGAAACCATCCCATCCGCAGCATGTTTCCCTTATTTAATGTCATCATGAAGAAAGGAATAATGTATGCTGTGTTTACCAAAAGGGGAGGCGAGAGCTTTCTGTCAGAACGATGCATTGCTGAGCTGATCAGCTGCACAAGAAGCCTCTCTAAGCAAACGTGTTTTATCTCATTGAGTATTCCAGCATTTAGCTAGTTTTAAAAACACTTTTGGTTGTAAAGAAGATGTTTGGCGGTCACGAGGAGCCAACAAGAAACACTTGGAACCATGGAGATTCAGGACAGGCTTCAAAAGCAGCTCACGGGCTGTGAGAAGCAGTTTGCCAAATAGACACGGGATGGAAGGTGGATCACTGGTTTTCCCAAGGAGAGACTACTTCTAATACAGAAAGGTTTTGTACGGGTCTGTAAGGTAAGGGTACTAGACTTGCAGCTCTGATATCATGCCATGCTTCTCCTTTGGGACCTTGGGCAATTCAGGTTATTCCTGTCTCTCTTAAAATCGCTATCTGTAGAACAGAGATATTGCTGCCTGCAGTAAATGTCTGCAAAGTGCTGGAATGCGAGGGTTATTACTGTTAAATATCTGTGCAGCTTTCACCTCTGCTGCACTGAGAAGAAAGCCAGTACGAACAATCCCTGCAACATGCTGTCAGGCAGAGTGGGAATCTCATGCTGCAGACCTAGAAACACGAGGAAATCCAGAGCTACTCCACACTAGGATTTTGTTTTTCTTCAAATATTCAAAATTCAATGTAACAAGCTGCTCTGGCCACTTTAGGCTTGCCTTCACTTTAGAAGTAGTTGGGCCAGGCCACGTGCTGCCTTGAGAGCCAAACAGCCTTTCCGACCTGCTGTGGAGCAATGTGTATGTCCCATATGCCAGGCTGGCCACTTTTACTTCTATCACATGGAAAAAACTAACATCTGAATCCCAGCGAATCTGATATTGTGGTTTAAGCCCAGACGGTAACTCAGAACCACGCAGCTGTTTGCTTACCCTGCCACTTTTCCCTACACTATGGGAGAGATGGGGAATAAAATTGGAAGAATGTAAACCCCGTGGGTTGAGATAAGAGCAATCCAATAACTGAAGTATAATATAGAATCATAGAATAGTTAGGGTTGGAAAGGACCTTAAGATCATCAAGTTCCAACCCCCCTGCCTTAAGCAGGGACACCTCACAATAAACCATGCCACCCAAGGCTTCATCCAACTAGTACCACTACTAGTAATGATACTACTAATAATAATAATGATAAGGAAAATAACAAGGGGAGCAAATATAAAACTAAAAGGAGAAAGGGAAAAACATAATAAACACCAGTGATGCACAATATAACTGCTCACCACCCTCTGACTGATACCCAGCCCAATCCGAGCACTGATCTAACCCTTCCAGGTACCTGCCCCCAGTTTATATATGGGCATGATGTGCTGTGGTATGGAACACTCCTTTGGCTAGTTTGGGTCAGGTGTCTTGTCTCTGCTTCCTTCTGGCTTCTTGTGCCCCTCCTCACTGGCAGAGCATGAGACTGAAAAGTCCTTGATCAGGGTAAGTGCTACTGAGCAATAACTGAAACATCAGTGTGTTATTAGCACTGTTCTCAGCTGCTGATTGTTCTCAGAACTGCACCGGCTACTAGGAAGGAGAAAATAATAACTGCTACAGCTGAACTGCAGATGACAGGTCATACTGACCTGTGCAGAATATGCACAACCAGAGAGGCCATGAAACACCATAAAAGCCATGAACAAAACCACTAATAGGTTTCTTTTCAACCATGTCCCTGTGCCACCAGTCTCGCCCTTCTCAAACCACCCTGTGTAGCCTATTTTTGCAGAGCCAGGACAGTTAACAATACCTCGTGTTACTAATTCTGTAAGTCATATTGTTTGTGCTGGCAGAGAATTCCCCGCAATATATCTCAGCCAGTCTCCTCTGGCTGTTTAAAATACATGGAATTATTATTTCTGGCTCATGGGTCCACCCTGGGTCATGGTGAGATTGTTCCCAGGTTGCACACAAGCACATGGCTGCCCTCCCTGGAGCTGGTGGTCTGGAACAGATGGGTCATATAGGACATATGAGGGGTGGGATGGATGGAGGAGTACAAACTTTTTGGTTGACTGGGGGCAGCCAAACTTAAGGCAAATAGGCCTTAAGGTGCCATTACTGATGCCACTGAAAGAGGTACTGGGCTGGGGAACCTTATGACCAGGGGGTGGAGGGACTATGGGCTGGAGTGGGGAAGCTGGTGGATGAGATGGGAGAGCAAGCATAGGGGTAGAGCAATGCCACGGTGCTGGTCTGGGGTCTGAGTGTCCTCTGTGGAGGAGTGCTGTGGGGCTCAGGCTGCTCCTGGGGCTGGAGGATGTTTTGGGGAGCAGAGGGATGTCTATGTCTCCCTCTGGCATGGAGACATAGGGCCCACGAGGACTGTCTGCTGCTTGGCTGTGGGGGCTGCAGCAGCTCTGCTGGCAGGCTGCAGAGCTGCACCAAGCTGTGTATATTCATGAGTGCTGTGCACACCAGCCCCCGGAGCTGGAGCATATCACAAAGGGCACATCTTTAACCCTCCTTTTAATCCCACGATCCTGCACTTTTAAGCCGGAGCTGCCTTGCATTTGAAAGTCTGCAAATGCCTTTTGCATCACCCTCCCTCCTCCTCCCCCCCCCCCAATCACAGCCTGCTCTAGAGAGAAACTAATTAAAGCTGCCCGACAGGCTGCTAAATATTAAGAGACCAANCTTTTTCACCCCCCCCCCCCCCCCCCCCCCCCCCCCAATCACAGCCTGCTCTAGAGAGAAACTAATTAAAGCTGCCCGACAGGCTGCTAAATATTAAGAGACCAATACGGTGCAGACATAGGGACATCATCATCTGAATGACAAAAGCCAGTGGCTACTGATAGAGGGACGGGCAGGCTGCTTCTGCCTGCCTTGCTCAGCAGCAGACATCCCTGCCACTGCTGGAGCCAGGGACACTGCCCTGGGAATACCACGCCTCTCCATAAGACACTGTCCTGGGAGATCGCTCCCGCACTTTATGCTGTTTACCCCATGCAGTTGGCAGCCAGGGTGAGGCCGGGCTTGCTGAGGATTCACGTCACATAAAGCAGGCAGGTAGGGCTGGTCAGAGTGCAGGCAGCAGCGTGGGCTGCGGGGTCCTGACCTTCATTTCTGTCCTTCCTCCAAATGCCCTGCAATTACACGTGCAGAGCTTGGAGGAGCAGAAAAGCAAACACGCTGCCAACGCCAGCGCGCTGCGGTTGTTTGCTCTCAGCAGTGGTGTGCGCTACTGTGGCTGCTGCTGAGGAAGAGGATGGGTGATGGGCAGAACCTGTATTTTGGGGTTGCTCATGTCATGGAAAACCCAACAGACCTTCCAGGACTTGGCCACAGGCACAAGCTCCAGCTGGTGTGAAAAGAACAACAGGCAAAAGGGATTTGAAGTTCATCTAAATCACACTTCCCTCTGAAAATTTCATCCCACAATTGTTCCGAGCAGCACATACGATTACTCCAGCTGAAAGAAATGATAAAAAGCATTTAGTTTTCTCAGCTCGTTTACTTTCTACATCTGGCAGCATTTTGTGTGCGGGCAGTTTCACTGTTTTCCTGAGGTGAAACGCTTGGAAATGGAAGCTGAGGAATAACAATGCAAGATGGTTTTTTAAGCTGTTTTGCAAACGCTTCTGCTTCTAACGACCAATAGACAAGCTAAAGCCCTCGGCAAAAATGATATGACAATAAATAACATAGCAGTTTGCAGTGCTATTATAATGGTGAGAAAAGCCTCCATGCTCCTTATTTAATATCCAGGTACTACCGGGCAGTACAGCAGAGTACAATGCGCTGGCAAGAACTTTCCTAAAGCAGAACTGCCCTACAACCTATTGCTGTCCTCAGGCATGCTGTCATGAAGGGGGTGGAAAGGGAGATGCGCTTCCCTTGGACACTTCCATGGGGCTTGCCACCTGCTTTGTAGACCGTTCTGACTCCTCAAAGCTTGACATTCCCCAGGAGAAGGGACATTAAAACAAGCCGGGAAGTAGTGCACTCTTCTGATATAAGCAGATGTTGGGAAGATCCTCAGTGATATAGGTTCCCAGTGGCATGGCCTGTAGTGAGCAGGGTGCTCTGAAAGGATCCAAGGCTTAGCGCATGGCAGGCATGCATGCATGTGAGATGTGCCAGGCTGTGTATTGCCAATTACTCAAAACGTAGAGGCTGCTGGATGAGGATTCCAAGTCTCTGGGGTCATGTGTGTGCTCAGTGCTGTGGTTCCTACCTGAGGAGGCTCACTGTACTTGAGCTTGGTTTGCTGGTGTCCCAAACAGTGAGGGAAGAGGGAGGATGAGCATGAGATCCAGCTCAAACTGGAGGTCCTCTTACATGATACACTCTCCCTCTTGAATGTTCATGTAACCAGAGTCCCAATCTCCTGACTGCGACATCCTGTTCCCTGGTGAAGCCACGGTGCTGATGGAAGCAGGACAAAACCACTCAACCACTATGATGTCCCATGTGCACTCTCCGTATAACCCCCCACACTTCCATTAGGGCCCCTAAACCCACACCAGTAGCCCTCAGGGCTCCACGTACATCTATTTCTTTAACCCACCCTGGCTAAGTGATCATAGTGCTTTGCATGTATTCTCCAGGGACTGCTTACAAATAACCTCTCCCCAGCCCACTGGATGAGAACGCAGGAGAGGATGGATCGCAGGAACAGGGCTCCTGCTCTCCAGTCACCCCCAGGTTAGTGAGGGTTGGCAGTGCATCTGGTCCCCAGTGCCTGCAGATCACACATCATTCGGAGCACAGGGACAAAGCCCAGTGTGCTGGCTATGGCTTGCTTGGACATTTTTTAATAAAATGGCTTTTCCATGAGACAATGCTGGCTCATCAGAGCTGATTTGTTCTCCAGGAGCACTGCAGCTGCTATAAACTTTCACGGAGAAATGGATGGAATTTCTCCTTAAAGCCAGAGTTCGGAGGAGGATATAATATCAGGCCTGCCTGGCCAGTAGCCAAATGGTTAGGATGAGGAAAGGCTGAATACAAATCTTTTAGCTGAGCAGAGCTTGCACTTGAACTTCGGTCTCCAGCACAGCCAGTGGCTGCCTTGGACCAGCTCAGCATTACAAAGCAGTAGTGAATCACTTAATTCTCCATCAACTGGGATGTGGGATGGGGAAGGCAAAAGAAAGCAAGAGATGCTGCAAAAGCAAATGCAAAAAAAAAAAACAACAACCCAACCCTGCAACAGAGAGAAGGTGGAAGCTGTCATTGGCAAGGGAAAATTTCCAGCTTCAAGCCTACTCTCAGCTATCCTTATGCTGAACTGCTCGGCTAAACCCCCAGGGGCATCTGCACAGTCTCCTTTTCTCTTCCTCCTTCTTTGAATGCATTCATTGTATTCAAATGCCATACATATATACATACACTGCAATACATAGAATGTATTCGAAGTGTATTTCATACAAACTGCATGCGAAGTTTCCATTAAGCCTCCTGGGGTTTGTGCATTACACGCAAGAGCATCCCCAGCAAAGTGGAGATTTCACAAAGACCTCCCTGTATGAAAGTTTGAGTCATGGAACCAAATTGTGTTCTGCGCAGAGGCGCAGAAATGGCACAAAAATGAAGATTTTAATTTTAATGTGATCTTAAACATTGGTCCCAATTAGGCATATGCCCACGTCCCATTGGAATTAAGCACATCATTTCTTTGCTGAACACGGAAGGCTGCTGAATCAGGACTCCCGACTGTAAAATTGCTCAATTGCCTTCAAATTTCTAGGGGAAAAAAAATAGTGCGCTCTGAAAGCAATCACAAAATACATTTGGTATTCGAAGAGTATAAGTGAATGCAGGGCTTATAATTAAATCCTTATCTACGAAGCTGCTACTGAGTGACTGCACATTCTGGGTAATTTTTAATGGCCTGAAACTCAAAAAACCAGCATAACCAATTTTTTTCTTTTTTGCAGAAGACACAGCTAGTTAGCTATAATTCTGCAACAAATCCATTACTGCAAAACAAGTCCCTGATCCTGCAAGCATGAATGTGCTTACTTTTAACGACTCAAGTGTACCAAGGGAAGCCACGTCAGAAGATGCCGGCATTCATACAGAGCAGCATGCAAGAGTGCGACCCAAGTGAAAATAAGGATGGAGTCAAGCCCTGAAGCATAGAAGCATAGAATAGGGTTGGAAAGGACCCTAAGGTCATCTAGTTCCAACCTCCCTGCCATGAATCATGCAGTGCTCTAGCTCGCTTCTTCAGTACCATGCCTGCTCCTGCCCAGAGCATGGGAGAAAGCCAATGGCAAGGTAATGTGTGTGAAATCAGTGGAGACATCAGGTGCAAGCAGCCATGGGAAGGGAAAATCTTGTTTCACCCTCCTTACCCCTTGATCCCTTAATTATGTCATATTTCCTGAGAAAAGGAAATGTGTGTCCATCAACACTTTTCACCTGGGTGAATACCTCTGTGATATAGTAACAACAGTTTAGTAAATAAAGTCCCACATTAAAGAAAGGATACATGGGGCAAATTTTCCAATTGGGGTAAGTGATATTTTTTTAAAGCCCCGTAATTTAAAAGAAAACTTGTCTGATTTTACTCAAATGTTTGGGAAAACTCCCCACACTTTGAAGCCAGACAAGTTTTACATCCAAAAATTACTTGGAAGTAAGGCTCAAAATGGAAGCTGTGAGTTTGCTTGCTGGACAGAGGCAACAGTCTTTCCCGAAAGCACAGAGAGACTGAGGATGAGCTCTTCTTGGGAGTTGTTTTCCGTAATGCTATATTCCTTACAAAAATAAATCACTCCACAATTACAAGATCAAACATGAGGTCTTGCCTCACATAAAAAGTTGCATGACTGTAACTGCAAATAAGCTTTGTAGAAATCACTTAAGCAGGTCAAAGTGTAGCGGGAACACTCTTTGTGGAGTACCCATCTTCCTCCTTGGGTAAGGAGCATGGCTCACACTCACTGATCTGGGGTTTTGGAGCCACTGGGTGGGCTGCTCTGGGGTTGTAGGGATGCTGCCATCCCTGGGGGTTACAGCCCCACTTGTTATAGATAGGGTCCTCTGGGTTCCCAGGTCTCACTTCTGTTGCCTCCACCACCATTGCCTGGCTGGCATGGGGACATGTGCTTCTTACCTTCTCCACTTGCCTACTAGCACCACCCCAGCCATAAACCCAGCCAGACTCTTACATGGGTGATCCTGAAGTGCTGCCCAGGGCTTGGACACAACTGTTGTGGTTTAAACCCAGCCACACATCTCGTTCACTCACTCAATCCCCCCTTTCTTGCCCTCCCCCTGCTCCTGGAGGGATGGGGAGGAGAATAAGAAGAATGCAACTACCACAGGTTGAGGTAAGGACAGTTTAGTAACTAAGGTATAACACAAATCACTGCTGCTACCACCAATAATACTAATGATAAAGGAAATAACAAGGGAAAAGAATACAGCACCTCACCACCCATCGACAGATAACTCACCACACCCCATCCTGCCTGGCCAAGCACCGACTGATAGCTCCTCCAACCCCCCAAGCACCAGCCCTTCCAGGTAACTCTCAGTTACATCCTGGGCATGACGTGCTGTGGTATAAAATTCCTCTTTGGTCAGTTTGGGTCAGGTGTCCTGTCCCTGCTTCCTCCTGGCCTCCCCTCCTCCCTGGCAGAGCATGAGACTCACAAAGTCCTTGGTCAGAGTACACATCAGTATTATCAGCTCTGTTCCCAGGCTGAGTCAAAACACAGCTGCACCAGCTACTAAGAAGGCAAAAAATTGACTGCTACTGCTAAACCCAGGACAACAACCAAGCCATGGCATAAAGCCACAGCAGTAGAGAGATAGGGGCAGGTGGGAATCTGCCCCAGAACTCTGGGGTTGACGTCATATCCTTCAGCTGCTTAACCATCAACTCTCCCGCCTATGCTACTTTGGGGATGCAATGTCTGAGCTTGTCTTTCTTGGTCCTGGCCTTTATTATTGTTTTTTTTTTTTTCCCTGTATTTTGCCTATCTGTACGTTTTATTGGCTCTTGTGCATTGGTTGCTAGGTAGCTCCCACTCCTACTGCTTTCTGCTCGCCCTTAACTTATTGCTGATCTCTCCAGTAGTTCCTGCATCTTTTAATTACATTAATATCTGTTACAGTCTAATGTTAAAGAAAAAAAAAAAAAA